>PVKN010007011.1:0-27413 GCA_004027915.1 Capromys pilorides
AGATTCCAGAGCCACAGACAACATCTGTCCAGGTGGTTTAAGTACAACCTCTGACCACACATGCTGAGAAAGGGGCTACGCTGGCCCCCGAGGGACTCCTGAAAATCCAGGCTTCAAAATGAAATCCCAGTCCTACTGTGGGGGCTGGGGCAGCAGGTAGAATATGCCTCCTGGGGCCTGTCTTCTCAGGGCCACGAGAACCTACAAGCCACGAACCTCTGGCTTTAGGTGAGATAAATACAGTGGATTTCCTGAACTGTGATACCAGATCTCCCAACCACCCACATATACAATGTAAACATGAGATTCATCTGGCCAAAGGGAGGTTGGCACAAACGCTGGGCACAGCGTACCCCTGCTAGCCCAGAAGCCAGTCCTAACTGACCAGGCTAAAACGCAAAATTAAGAAGGAGGCTTGAGCAGAGGCTTTGCAGGCTACATGGTGAGCAGAAAAGAACTACAGAATAATTTCAGCCATGTCACTACACAAGTAACTCACTAAGGGAAAAAATAAAAGTTGGAATCCATTTTTGCTGGATATATTACCTGAGAAAATGTCTCGGTTACTTTTCTCTCGTTGCTGGAACAAAATACCCGACACTCAAAATGAAGGAAAGTAAGGTTTATTTAGCTCAAAGTTAGTGGAGGTTTCAGTCCATACTCAGCTGGCTCCAAGGCAGAGGGGCACATGGCAGAGGGTAGCAGTTTACGGCAATGGAAAACAGCAAAACAGCAAGAGCAAGAGAGAAGAGCAGCAGCAGCATGACTACAGAGCCAGTCTGTCTCCCTTATGCTGCATTCAGGCTGTCTGGCCCAGGCTGGGTGTAGCACTCATACCCATAATCCCAACAGCATTACACTCACAATCCCAGCAGGACTCATACCGGTAATCCCAGCTCTGGATCATGAATTAATCACAAACTCTAGAGGTCTGTCCCATAACTGCATGAAGCTTTGAGGAGACAACTAGAAACAAACTGTAACAGAAACTAAGTTTTGAAAAGAAAATTAATCATAAAGAAACAAGAACATGCTACCTATATGCAAAAATCAGTCAGTAGAAAATGTCTTGGAAGAGGAACAAACAAGGAATTAGTAGATAAAGATATCAAAGTAGATATTATAAATATGTTCAAAGAACTAAATAAAATACACATAAAGACTTAAAGGAAAATGGGTTTAAAATATTTCACTGAGCAGGGGTAGAAATACTGAAGGTAACCAAATGCAAACCCAATATGAATAATTCATTACGTGGCTCAAGAATTTCAAGCAGAAGGAGGAACAAACTTGAAAATAGATTGGTGGAGATTATGAACTGTGGAAACACACTGAAAAAGCAGAGGAAGAAATGAATTCAACTCCAGAGTAATATGGGGCCTGCACATATGCGTAATGAGAATACAGAAAGAGAGGAGAGAGATTAAGGGACAAGGAGATATTTGTAAAACAATGCCTGACAGCAGCCTGAATGTAATGAAGAACACTCTTTTACACATTCAAGGAGTTCATCGAGTCTCTAAGAAGCAGGCTAAATACAAATAACTCTACACCCAGTAACACCTTCAGGAAAACCCAAAGGAAGTGAAACACTCAGAAAAATTTTACAGCAACAATAGAAAAAGAAATCATCATACACAGAGGGTGCACACTGAAATGAACACGTGACTTCGATTCTGAAATATGAAGGCCAGAAAGCAGTACAACTACACACTCAAAACGACAAAAATTGTGCCCACAAGTACACACGCATGCGCGTACATACACACACACCCACACACACACACACACACACACACACACACATCTAGCAACAGAGATTTTCTTTCTTTTTTTTTTTTTTGGCGGTCCTGGGGATTGAACTCAGGACCCTGCACTTGCGAGGCAAGAGCTTATACTGAGTTATCTCCCCAGTGCAACAGAGATTTTCATATCCAACAAAACTATCTTTCAAAGGTGAAGGTGAAATATATCTCCAGATAAAACCTGAGATACTTTTTGCTAGCAAACCTGCCTTACAAGAAATCCTTCGGGCTCTAAATAAATTACATTATCATGGGCAGCTAGGTTAGATAGAAGTTAATATATGATCAGAAAGGGACAGGGCTCTCAGGCACATCAGTGAAGACTAAAGACATTGGAACTATGGCTAGAAGCACACACGCAGAAGGCCAGGACTGAGGAGACAGACGCAATGGCCAGGCCTGCATGCCTGCCTCAGGGATCAACAGTAACTCGGGATTATTCTGTGATGAGCACCTCCTGGTCCAGGAAGTTTAGACACCTCGGTTGCCCACGTGGGTGGACAGGACACCTAGACCCATCTCTTCCCAGAATACCTTTGCTCCTTCCACAGACCCTAGCTGAATGGTTTAGTTCCTTATTGGATCAATACTGAGGCAGTTGTACTGGTAATCCTATAGGCTGACTGTGGTTTGATTGTGCCCACACTGTGACTCTACTGCATAAACTGCCCCTGGCAGAGGACAGTGTAACAGTCCTGTCTACTGCCAAGTGTTCAGCTCTGTACAGATGTATACTTCAGAGGGGAAAAACGGATGAACTCCTCAGAACAGCCTCCACTCTAGACAGTAGCAGAAGGAGAAGCACAGCCCACAAAGCCTAATATTCCATGTGAGAAACTAAGCGTATTTTTAAAGCTCTGGTAATAGATTTTTTGATGGACTTTGGAATACACTTTTGACTGTTATTAAACCTGTGAACACAGGCCAGTGAGGCAAAACACTTCCTGTTTTTTCGTAGGAACAGAACGCACTGCTCATGAAGCAGACCTGAGGCAGGGGAAAGGAGTGGTCAGAGAAAATGATGCCGGGTGGTTCTGTTCCTCGAACATTCCTGGGGAGAGGGTGTTTCTAAATTGCCATTGTTTGTGGATTTTCTAAATTTCCTTTTTTTTTCTTTTTTTATTTTAAGGAAGGGTCTACAGGGTGTTCAGGGTCTCACTACTAGATAGGACTCATAGCGATCTGCCTGTTTACAGCCTCCCAAGAGCTGGGATTACAGGCATGCTACCATGCCATTCTCAGTGTCTCAGCCTACCCCAGGGGCAGAGCTAGCACAGCAGGCCTGGGGATCAAACCCCCTGCCCCTGGGCCTGCTTGGTGTTTAATCCACTGAGCTATTTGGCTGGCCCTTCCCCATTATTGATGTCTTACTGTTTCAGTGTGTTTGAAAAACATACTCTGCATTACTTTCATCTTTTTCAGTTTGGAGAGATTTTCTACGGTTTAACATATGGTCTATGGTGGAGAAAAAAACAAACAAATAGAAAGCCTCAACTAAGCTGAAAGACAAACAAACAGGGTGCATCTAGCTGGAGTGTCCCATTGGATGTGGGGTCCTCTGGTCAGATCATCTGTGTCTCTGTGATCTTGTCCGTCTTTTGCCTGACTGTCTGTCCATTAATAAAGGAGGGCCAGGGAAAAGGCTCAGTAGAATAAGCACTTGCCTGGGAAGCACAAGGTCCTGAGTTCAACCCCCAGTACCAATAAGTAAGTAAATAAATAAATAACTTTAAAAAAAGAGGGCTTCAACATCCTATTAATTTTATTTGCTTCCTTTTTTTCAAGTCTTTCTCTGAATTTCTTACTTCACGTATTTTGGATTTTTAGAGGTATGCGTTTGGGCTATCAATTTTTAAATTTATTTTTTAAATTATTTATTTGTTTATTTATTTATTTATTTGGTATGGAGTCTCGCTAAGCATCTTAGACCCACAGTGATCCTCCTGTCCCAGCCTCCTCAGCTCTAGGATTGCAGATGTGCACCACCATAGCCAGTTTTGGTGGTCTGCAAGGCACTCCCAGGGTTCTGGGATGACACATACGGGGGATCAAACCCTCCAACCCGTGTCCTTGCACTTGCCAGAAAGGTGCTTAGACTGCCAGGCTATCTCCCCTACCCCTATCAAATATATTTTGAGGAGGAAAAGTATGGCACGAGTTCTCTTAGGATGAAACTATTGTATCTCAGAAAAAAAAATTATTTCAGAATGAAATATTCTTGAGAAAAGTAGCTAATGATGCTGATCGGGGAACATTTGTATTTTAGATTGAAGTGGAGTTTCAATCAGAGTTGGGAACTGACACATTAATGACAAAATGCTTACATACGTGACTGACATGAGTAGCGGTGGAATAGTAAAAGTTGTTATTAGAAACAGTTTATCAGAACTGTTGTATTATGGTTTGTGTCTAGTTGTCCCCTCAGAACCTCATGCAGTCATGGGGTGGGGACTTCTAGAGTTTGAGACTGACTCGGGATCCGCTGGGATTATGGATTTTAGTGCTGATGGGATTATGGGTCTGAGTACTGCTGGGATTGTGGATGGGCCTGAGGTGGGTAGGTTGAGGCAGAGCCTGAATGCCTCTGTAGCAATTGTTCTGCCACCATGAACTGCTGCCCTCTGCCATGTGTCCCTGTGCCTCGGAGCCAGCAGAATAAGGACTGAAACCTCCAGTAACTGCAGCTAACTAAACCTTCCCTTCCTTCATGTTGGGTGTTGGTGTTGTGCATTCTCAAACAGAAGCCAGACCAGAATCCAAAAATGAGAATCTAAAGCGAGCCTTTATTAATGAGCTCAGGGCCACCAGTCATTTCTCAAGCAGGAGAAGACTGATCCACCGCTAGCCAGGGAAGCAAGGAGCTTTTAAAAGGAAAGTCACGTGACTAAGGGGTCTTTCACAGCTTAGGACATGCGCAACTGGGCCCTGTGGAGGTTGATTGAGTAGGCAGTCTTTACAAGATGCATCTAAAGCTAAGCATGGTTACAGGACTTAGGTGAGGAAGTGGAGGGAGATGGTTACTCAGTCACTCCTTACAAATCAACCTTGAAAAGAGGGTGAGAGTGCATTCCTTAGATAACAAGAAGCATAAGGGAACCTAATAGCTTTCCCTAGTTACAGCTCAGTATTCAGTTGACCCGTGACATCAGGTATTTGTCCCAGCAACGAGAGAAGAGTCCCTGAGACATGTTGCAAAGCAGAACACTGACATGAGACACTGCAGCAGCCCACACAAGGCACAAGGGACAATTTGAAGAACTGGGCCAACATTGTGTGTCAACTGCTGGCTTTTGCCACGTGTTGTACTTGATAGTTTGAATGGCGAGTTTAAAATAAAACATTCTATGACTGAAAAGAAAATCAACACAGCAGTCAATGGATCAAAGAAGAACCACAAAGGAGGCTTTAGAAAAATTTAGATGAACTCAAGCAGAAGTGCAACACGTGAGGTAACACTGGAAACTACAGCCAATGTAGTGAAAGGCCCCCTTGTCTCCACAGCCTCACCAGCACTTGCTATCATTTGATATCTTGATGCTTGCCAATCTTTGTGGGATAAGATGAAATCTCCATGTCCTCTTTAATTTACATTTCTCTATTGGCCAGAGATGCTGGGCATTTTTCATGTAAGGCCATCTGTAATTCTTCTGCTGCTAAACATCTGTTAATTTCCTTTGTCTATTTTTTATTATTATTTTTTTTATTTGTAGGGATCTGAGTCAGAAGTTTACGGTCCCAAGGGAGTGAGGGAACAGAGCCTAAGGAGACTGGCCTCTTGTTGAGGTGGTGACAGGCTCCTGGAGGAGGCAGCCCCCCGCCCCTTCTTTGCTCCTTTACCTGGGAAGTCACCAACCAGCGATATGTAAACTAGCTGGTGAATGTGGAAGAGATGGCTCAGTTGATTTACACCATATTAGTCACCCACATTCTTTAGCGGTCTGTGTCCCTCCGTACTTGCGAGAAGTTTCCCTGGCTCCGGGCTCACTTAGAGAGAGACCAATCTCAGTAAGGCCCTGCGGCCAACGTCGCCCAGACTTGCTATCACAGCTCTGATCATTTATTTGAGCAGCCATTCAATGCCGTTCCCTCGATGCATGATTTTGACATTTGCACTTTTCTGTAGGCTCGTTACACTTCCAAAGTGGGGCGCAGGGCTGCAGGTCTATAATCCCAGCTCCTCAGGAGGTTGAGGCAGGAGGATCCCAAGGTCAAGTTCTGCTTGGGCAATTTAGCAGGATCCTGTCTCAAAATAAAATAAAGAAGGGCCGGCCTGATAACTCAGCAGATTGAAGCTCCTGCCTAGGCAGAGCCCAGTGCCTGGGGTTCTTTCCCATCGAGCCATGCTGACCCTGTTCCCTGGGGTCCCCTGAGACCTTGATTGAGACTGGGCGTCGTGGCGCAAGCCTGTAATCCCAGCGCTTGGGAGGCTGAACATAAATGGATCACTACTAGTCAGATCCACGTAGTGAGATGCAGTAGACCCTGTAGCACCTGTCCTAAATTCATAAAAAATAAAATAAAATAACGAGGGCCTATGGATACGGTTCAGTGGTGGAGCGCTCATGGCCCTGCCTCTTAGCACCACCAAAACAGTAAATCCCAGCACGCGGGAGGCTGAGGCAGGAGCCCTGCTGGGTGTTCAAGTCAGCCTGGATGGCAGGGCAAGACCTTGCCTCAAAAACAAAAGTAAATAAAAACAGAAAGTCAAATAAAATTTACTCAGTGGCACAGCACCTGCCTGGTAAATAGTGCAAGGTCCTGAGAGTGATTCCCAGCACATTAAAAAGAAAGCATGGACCTAGAAAATGGTGCTCTATGTCAGCTCCGGGAATGCTGGCTTCTGGGGTAGGGAGCTTCCTGCACGTGTCCTGGGATCCTCCTCTCCGCAGTTGCTGGGAACTTTAAACTACATGCTTTTGTGGGCTGAATTGTGCCCGCGTGACGTGATGCAGTCAGAGCCTCAGGGCGCTGAGTGTCTGCGGGGGGCTGGAGAGCTGCCCCAGGAGGTCAAGGCGCCCTCTCCCTGCAGTTGGTCAGAGGACGAACAAGTCAGGGACGCTGCTGAGGCCACGGGAGAAGAAGCCCGCGCAGCAGCTCTTCTCAGCCCCGAAAGCCACAGTAGCTGAGCTCTGTCTCTCATCCATCTGTCCAAGAAATGCCCACTGAATGCCACACTGTGTCAGGCCTGTGCCAGACCTCACAATGCACCCTGCGAGGAAGGCAGGAGGTAAGCTGAGCTGAGAGGGGCTCAGGCAACAATGAGGATGTGAATTAGCCATACCGTGGGAGTGGGAGCTCACGGGGGGGGCGGGGGACGGGGGGACAGAGGGCGGAGGGTGGCTTCAGGAGCCAGTTGAGGACTTGGAGAAAGCATAACCCAGCGGGTCGGCAGATGTGGAGCAAACCTGTGGCCCTGCAGTCTGACTGTATCTTTCTTTCCATGGTTGTAGGAACGCAAAATTCTAAGGCTCTATGATCCTGAATATCTGGAACGCAGCAACTCTTGATCACTAAAGTGCTCTGAATTCAGTTTTCCAAGAGTTGATAAACACGCCTTTCCAAATCTCTGGCTTTCAGGCCCAAGGAGGCCCGTCAGCCCTGGATTATGCTTTGCTGGTGTTGGCAGGGCTGGGCAGAAGTATTTGGAGGAGAAAGTCCACAGCGCTGCTCCGCACACTGCCTTCCAATTAGGCCCTGTATTCTTTTCTGTTCAGGGGAGAGAGATAAAAGAAATGCAGGCAGGGCCCCCGCCTATACTAATGAGTCATTTCTGTGGGCAGAGAGAATGCCAAGTCCCGTTCATCCACCAGGCCACCGCCAGCACAAGGCAAAAATGCCGTCTAATTTATGTGAAAGAAAAACATATTTTTACATGGTGCCCTGACACCAAGACAGATGTTTCCTCCCCGCAAAACAAGGCCAATTATCATGGTCAGCTCTGTGTCTCCACTGCTCCATGAGAAAGTGGCAGATTCTCTTAACCCTTGGTAGAACTGCAAAGAGAAGCAAAAGGCACGGTGCCCACAGACCATGGTGGGAGGGGAGAAAGAAGTTGAGTCTGCCCAGGGGATGCCAAGAGCTCAGGCACTGGGGCCACAGTGCTTCATGCCAGCAATCTGCTCACCCGCTGTTGCCTCTGTGACCCCTGCAGGTGCCCAGCATAGCCTGTCTGGCAGAGGTGTGGTGAGCTAATACAAGCACAGTGCTTCCATGGTGGCCAGCACAGAGTAGCTGCTCAGTAAATGTTGGTTATTAGCTGTGCTTATATCATAAGACCATGTTGAATTATTTGGTCCATCTTGCATACCTATAGCTGGTCATCTGAGCAATGACTCTGAGCATAATAGCCCATAAATTGGTTACCTTTTTCTGGTTGCTGGGACAGAATACCAGGCACCCAAAATGAAGGAAGGGAAGGTTTATTTAGCTCACAGTTAGTGGAGATTTCAGTCCATGCTCGGCTGGCTCCAAGGTGCAGTGGCACAGGGCAGAAGGCAGCAGTTCATGGTGGCAGAAAACAGCAAAGAGCAAGGGGAGGAGCGGTAGCAGCAGCAGAGGCAGAGCACCAGCCTCTCTCCCTGCCTTATATTGTATTCAGACGACCCGTGGGTACAGCTCTTACACCTATAATCCCAGCTCTGGGTCATGAATTAATCACAAGCTCTAGAAGCCCATACCACTGACTGCACAAGGCCCTTGGGGGACAGCTGGACAACAAACCCCAAGCGTACATGATTGAACCACCCTGTTAATTCCCTCACATCATTTTGAAATTCTGTATCCTTTTTATTGTGGTTTGTTGTTTTGTTTCTGTCTTTGTTTCTGTCTTTTTGTTTCCATCTCTCTTCAAAATAAAAAAATAGATAAATAAAGGCCAGAACATGTTACACAACATGTGCCATAGTCAAGGTTGCAGAATTTACCCAGTGAACAATGGTTGATCATTACACAGGCAAAGTTTGAAAGCAGGTAGTTTGCTGGACAAGCCTGGGCACGCTGATCTGTGAAGGAGGCACTGGCAGGACAGGAGACAGGAGAGGGCACGGCACACCAAAGGACGTGCAAGTCTGCTATTATAATATAGTGCAAGATTCACACAACTTGGGATGCAGTGGAGAAGAGCAGATGAAGATAGAGGCGTTGGGTCTTGCCGTAGATGCCTCCATCCTTTCAGGCCATTATCACACAGGGCCAGAGAGCAACTGGCTTATAAATGAAACCAATGCACTTTCCAGAGTCCTGGGTTCTATAAGTCTCAGGTCAGGGTGCTAGCATGGCTGGTGTAAGGAAGACACTGCTCTGGGTTGTGGGCTTCTGCTTTTCCTCATGTTCTCACACAATGAAAAAAAGTACGGTGAGCTCTCTCAACTCCCTTCTGTAAGGGCACCGTCTCTGTTAGTCTTCTCTCATTGCTGGGACAAATACCCAACACTCGAGATGAAGGAAGGAAAGGTTTATTTAGCTCACAGTTAGTGCTGCTTTCAGTCCCTACTCAGCTGGCTCCAAGGCAGAGCGGCACAGGGCAGAGGGCAGCCTTTCATGGAGGTGGCAAAGGGCTGAGAGCAAAGGGGTGGCCGCAGCTCAGGCAGCTAGCTGGCCTCTCTCTCCTTACACTGGGACAAACTACCCACCCCATGTATTCTTAAAGACAAGACCAGCTATTTTGCTGGACTGGCCTAGCAAGATGTTTCCCAAAATAATCAACTCGTGACCTGAGTGTTTTCTCCCCAGAGGGTCTCCCGGTTGTTTCAGACGGTGAAGGCAAGAGCGTGTTTATTTCTATCCTCAGCTTTCCCATTTCTTCTTTGGACAATGATCTTCCCTTGAAAGCCTTGCTGACCAAACATCCCAGAGAAAGGACTTCACTGTCCTTTAATGACGGGATGGATTAGGATTTTTCAAATTTCTACACTAAAAAAAGAGGAAATCGTCATGCAAAGGTACGGAGCCGGAGCATGAGGCTAGGTAGACAGAGCATAAGTGAGGAGGATTTCTCCCAGCTGGAAGGGCCCCGCAGCTGCTCTGCTCTGGGGCTGTGCCCTGTCTTCACTGCAGCTGCTGCAGTTTGAAGGCGGCATGCCCTCCAGGGCCCTAGGGATGAAGGTGTGGTCCCCAGGCACGGCTCTACACAGGGAAGGAGGCTATTTAAGATCTGGGGCCTGATGGAAAAAAATAACAGCACAGTAGATGTGCCCTGGCCCTGGTACACCCCCGCCCCCCCCCCTTCCCTGGCTCCTTACCCGGCTTTGCTTGGGTATTTTACCACAGTAGCATAAAGCTGACTGACCGAACTATGAGCTGACCCTGCCATCTTCCACTCTCCCTTCACTTTCACAGACAAGTTTCTTCATCTCTGAAATAGAAATGATAGCAACGCTCCCCAGGGTGACCATGAGGATGGGGGGATAACGCAGGCAAAGCGCTCAGCACCCAAACGGCGGAGGCGACTTGGTAGCCACTGCGCGTGCGCCTCCCTGCTGCTTATCGGCTTCCGGGCTCTTAGGAACTTTTTGTTTTTCTTTCTTTTTGTCAAGATTCAGCTGAGGCAGTGAGATAATTAAGCTAACTATGTAGTTTCGTGACAACCTTCTGTAAAACTCTCTCCCTGTAGATCTTGCCAGCTGACAGAGAAAACGGCATCTGAATCTGCAAAAGTTAACTCAGTGAGCTCTCCTGTCACTGTGGGACAGGAGTGGTTAATCAAATACAGAGAAGGCAGAGTTCATCAAATAACAGGTTACTATGTCAACTGTGTTAGAATCCTCCTCAGCCTTAGTGAAAGAATTAGGACATAGAAGCAACAGCCTAGATGTGCCCAAGGTTCCCTGCTGCCCTCCAGGCCCAGCGCTGCAGACCCTGCTCCCAGGCTGAACTCTTGGCCACCGTACTCATGGAGTCTCCACTTGTGCCCCACCTCCCTGGGCCCCAGGCTCCCTCCTGGCCCCTGCGTGCCCTTGGTGACGTCCCTTGGCCTTTTCCACCTCTGTCTGCCTCTCTACAGGCAAGCAGAAATGTATGCGCTCATCGCGGATGTAGAAGAGCGTGCGCTGGGCCAGAGTTCTCCTGACACTTCAGCCAAGCCGGGATGCAGATATCAGGAAATCCCAGGGGCCCCACAGTGATCCTGAAGGACCTGTAGTCTCCAGTTAGGGCAAGGCCTGAGAGCATCTGCAGCCACACAAGCTGCAGAAACCATTCCAAGGAAAGCCCCTTCTCTGGATTCTATCGGCAGCGATTCCGCGTGGCTTCAGACACACATAGCGAAGCCCCAACCAGGGCGCTTAGAAGAGTCTGTTGCTCATGAGCAAAGAAGAAGCCGTACTGTCTCAAGAGCCTCCCCTGGAAATGTCTCAGAGCACAGCTTTCAGTGAAAAGCAACCGCTAGAACAGTTCCAGCCACCGTAAACATTCTGTGCTCCAGGCCCTCTGCTGAGTATTTCTCGTGTATTAATTCATTTAATCCTCCTACTCTATTTTCTAGATGGCGAGACAGAGACACGGAGAACTCATGCAGCTTTTCCAAGGTCACGCAGCTGGCAGGAAGTAGCTCAGGACTCCAGCCACAGAGCAACGGCAGAAGCAGGGCACTCCGGGGTTCTTCTCTGAGTCAAAAGAATTCATCTTAGCCACCTCTAAAACTTGCCGTTTGCTTGTTTGTTTCTGTTTTGTTTTGTTTCGTTTTGCCTAAGACAGAGCACAGGCAACACCAATAAGTGGTCTGGGTACAAGCCACTACCTACCTCTATTCACACGGCTGGCTTCCACATGTTCCATAATATTTCATTCTATTTTGTATTATCTTTAATGCTGTTGCCATCTGCTCAGCTGATTTTAAAACGCACTAACGAATCACACTCCGCAGTTAGGAAAAGACCACACCAGACCCAGCGTTCTAGAAGAGCAGGGTTTTTCTCAACACTGTGAGTCCAGGCCTTGACGTGACACCGTGGACACATACCCGGATGCATGTTTGACCGTGAGCTGTGCTGACAGCGGAGGTGTTCACCTGGCCGCCGGGATCTTGTATCTAATCAGAAGATCAGTTCACTTTGCCTTTGGAGAGCTTGGCTATTTGGGGAAAGGATCCCGGATATTGCATGCATTGTAGGCCCTGGAACCCTGGGCATGCTGTGCCGGCCACCAAACTGAGCATGGTGGCAGAGGCCTATAATCTTAGCCCTGGGACAGCTGAGACAGTAGGATCACTATGAGTCCAAACTGTGTAGTGAAACCCTGTACCAAATACATAAATAAATGTTAAAAGATTGGAAGATTTAAAGAAGCATCCAGACCTCCAGCTTCAGAATCAGATCTGGCAGCCTTGGTGGAGGGGAGCAGTGAGTGGGGAGGGATCGAAGCTCTCTGCTAGACAGAGCAGCACTCGGTGCTTCCGCAAAATCATCCTGCCCCCTCCTGCCACCACCCCTTACCCCACAAACTTCACTGCATCCCAGCCCATGGGTCAGTTGGGCATCGCCTGGGCACTCTGGGTCATCAGTTTCGATCCAGTTGAGGACCAAAATATAAAGAAAGAGGCAAACAGTGACACAACTCTGCCGTTTCTCTCATTCTCTGTCCCCTGCTAGGATTTTTAAGTGACTTTAACATGCTTGTGGATCCATAGACATTTGCTCTTGGGTATTGGGTTCTGTTTACCTAACCCAGACTGTTGTGCAGAGCCATCCGAGCCAGCGCCTGGCATCTTTCTCGTGTGAAGGCTTGGATAGCCTTTCCAAGATCCTAGTTCTCCTTCTGGGATTCTTTAGAAACCACAGCCCAATCACAGACCCAGTGAGCAGCTGCTTGTATAAATGGCTTACAAGACTGTGGCCCCGGCGCAGGGCGCAGCTGGGACCAGCCTGCCCTTTGCTGGCTGTGACATGAGAGCGGGGCTTTCAGCTTCTCCGTAACTGTTCCTGTGCCAGTGGGACGGGAATGACATCAGTGCCTACAAAGCCGCTCTGCCAGCGTCCATGCACATCAGCCGTCACCCCCTCTGAACACAGCAGGCATCTGTCACCCCTGCTGGCAGGAGCTGTGCAGCGTGGGGCTCCCAGGGAACCTGGGCATCCTTGCCACTGTGGCCAGCTCAGGCTGAGGGGCTGGCCAGGAAGGGTGTGTTGAGGTTTCAAACTCACCCCCGTTTGTCTTCATCATTCCCGGGGGCTGTCTGGTAGCCATGGTAACCCAGCTTACAGGTTGCCAGGTTCAAAACAATATGTTTCCCTGTGAGCTTTGCTGGCATCACCCATCTGATCACAGGCAGTGAAGGCGGGGGCGCCCATGCCGCCCTCCTGGCCGCTGGGCACAAAGGAAACCTTCGTTTGTCCTTCCCAGGGGTCTGAATGCCAAGCCCAGGCTGCAGATCAGCGCAATTGTTAAGTGGCCATGTAATAGCCTTGCGTGTTATTTATCTCACCTAAAATGCAGTCTCCCCAGCCTGAGCTCTGGAGTGAAGAGATACTCTTCACTCAACTTTTTTTTTTCTTAAGGTATTTGGTACAGGGTTCCTCTACACAGCTCAGACTCATAGTGATCCTCTTGTTTTCAGCCTTCCCAGTGCTGGGATTGCAGGAGTGCGCCACCATGCCCAGTCTCAGTGGGTGGCTCACCAAGCCCAGGGACAGGGCTAGCGTAGCTTGTGGTACCAGTATCAAACCCCAGAGCTTGCACCTGCCTAAGCAGGAGCTTACTCCTCTGAGCTCTCACCCGCCTCAACTCATAATGCTATAATTCTGAGCAGGTAGCTTAGCCTGATTCCTCCTCAACAAAATGGGTACAAAAAATGTTGTTTTTGGAGAGAGGGGTATTGGGGATTGAACTCAGAGACACTGTACTACTGAGCTACATCCCTGGCCCTTTTAAAATTTTTATAACTTGCTAACAGATTTGTTTTTAAGAAAATGAAACACACAGAATCTCAGTGTACCTGAGACTCCTGTCAGGCCTGGCACACGCCAAGCCGGCAGAAGCAAGCTCATCTTCCTCATCTCCAGGGCAGGCCTCTCTGTTCAGCCTTCTGCACCCCCAATTCTCTGCTCTGCTGCCCCCACCTCTCTCAGCAAAGACCTCTTCCACTCAAAGCTCAGATCCTTAGTGCTGGAAACATAATCAATTCCCTTTTAGGAAACAATCATGCACAGACCTTCACGCACAAAGATCTTAATCACAACAATGTTGATAATGACAAAAATCATACGCAGTATAAATACTCAACAATGGAGGATTGATTGAAGAAGCTAAACTGCATTCATCTACCGTTTAAAATGATAATGTATTTGTGTATGTATTGATACAGAATTGATTACTACATTTTACAACGTTAAATATAGATCATAGAAGAATACTCATAATGTGGCCGTATTTTAGAAAGAAATGGGCAAGTAGACATATATAGTTGTCAAACTATTAGTAGTCTTGGAGTAATTCCCTTTGCTTTGTTTATCTGAACCTTCTATATATCTTGCCACAAGGATGAACTATGTATGTGCAATGAAATATCTCTGATAAAACCCTAACATGAACCCTGGCATAACGTTAGGTTCATTCACTCATCTACCCATTCACTCATTCATTAATTAACTCACTCACCCAAGGTTGGTGGGCCCTTGGCTCAAGGTTCAGGGCCAAGTGCCGCATCCACCACTAGCTCTCTTGGATAGGTTTGGCTCAGACAGAATTTCTCTCTGCCTCATCCCTCTCTGAAGCTCATATGCTACCTTGAGCATCTTGGAATACTTTTGCAGTCGGACTCTTTTATCTGGTGTGGTACTCTGTGCCCAGCTCCTGCTCAGGCAGAAGTGGCCATGCTGAGGCCCTGTGGTCACCAGTGGGTGAATGAGTGAATAAAGGAATGAATGAGTGAATGAGTGAATGAAGGAATGAATGAATGGATGGGTCCATATTCTGATCTTCAAAGCTCTGGTGCAATGTTTTCTCCTTTGTGAGATTGTTCTAGACTTCTTCCCCATCGCTGTGCCTTCTGGATGCTCTGCCTTGCTTAAAGGACAATGCTTTCGTGTGTGTGTCTCTCCCCCACTCCCTACCTATCTGGCTGCTTCAGGCAGACGCCATTGAACTCCAGCTGGGAGGGCAGTGACCAGTTCTGGCTCCAAAGTTGTGGGGTGCAGGGTTAGGGGGTACTGCAAACAACAGCTAGGTGAGGAAAGAAGGCTTTCCAAGAAGGGGACACCACTGTCATTCCTTCGTATGACGAAGACATTTTCTGCTCACAGTCTCCACAAGGGCCATACTTGGCACAACATCTGTGTTATTCTCTTTCAATTTTGGAAATGTTCAGTTACTCCCAGTATACAAATCCTCACGACGCAACAGCAGACAGAAACGCCGAGATAGCACCCAGGACTTGGAGGCAGGTTAGTTTACATCCATGGGCACTGATCGGGACCCTTCCCAGAATATCAGGCGCTGAACTAAGAAACAGAAGTACCCTGGCAGAGTGTGTGTGTGTGGGGGGGGGGGTCTGCCACAAGGCTGCTTTTTCCTCCATAAATGAATATTACTCCAAGTCATAAAGGTGGTTAGAACAAATATAGATGATTGTGTAATATTCCACCATATGTGTAGTCTTTAAATTTAATATTTTCTACTCGGTTTTTATATGTGTTATTTTGGGATGATTCCTTGAAACGCAATGTAATTATTATTTAAATCTCCAGGGAAAGTCACTGTCACCAACCTCTGTCCTAGCACCACTTGGGGGGCATCATAAAAACATACTGACACTCCAGTCTTACCAGGAGAAATCCTGCTTTCATTCATCTGAGTGGGCATAGCCGTCCGTATTCCTATAAGCGTTCCCAAACTGCTCCCGGATGCCGCAGGACTAGGAACCATTTCATTTAGGAAAATGACACAAGAGCAAGGCCAGGGGGCACAGGGAGGCAATCGGGTTTCAGTGGGATTTTCTCCTGACCCTTTTCCCACAGGCCTGGGCACAGCGCCCGCAGGCCAACCCCACGTGGCAACATGGGCCCCCCCATAAACCCTGAGCTCTAGAGCGCAAAGCTGTGTGCTACGCATGTGCCTGTCTGTCTCCCCCAGTATGAGGCCCAATGCAGTGTTTTTCTAAGCAACAAGTGAATCGTCAAATGGGCCGAGTTGGTCATTAATGTCATCTGGCCTCCTGTCTTCTGCAATCACGGCGCGATCACGCCTCTACTCTCCGTAAAGGAGAGAGTCAGTGACTCGCCCCTCCAAATGAGGTCCGAGTAGACCTAGTGTGTGCCGCTCCTGGGAAGGCCTGTAAGAGGCTGTGCCAGGTTTGCTACGTCCTTTCACTCCTACTAAAGTGACTGTAGAAGCTCTGTGAGAGAGAAGTCCTGCAACCTTCTGTCCCTGAAGACTTACAACACCAGCCCCACGTCAAACACCCAACACACCCAACACACACACACACACACACACACACACACACACACTGCATCTCATTGCACACCACACTTTCTCACTCACTTCTTCCAACCACACTGATCCCCTGTTGTCCCTCCCCCACCCCCACCCCCCACCACCACCCAAGTTATGGCTGAGTCTTCCTGGCATTTGAGTCACTGTTTCTGCAGAATGACCTTTCTGATCATCAGATCTAACCTAGAGGTCCCCTAAGGACATCTGGCAGAGATGTGGCTCTCAGGTCTATGCTAGAGACATAATCCCTCTCTTCTGTTTATGTGTAGCTTTTCCCAGTTCTGTCCCTTCCTTGTGGCTCCGTCCTGGGCTTGCCTGTCTGTCTCTTGAACCTTACCTGCGGATCCTCCACATCCTAATACCTGCACTTAGGAAAGTTTCACGGCTGGGCCCTTCTCCATTAGACAAAAGATATAACAAAAGTAATCCTCTGGCTGGCATAGGAGGTGCTCCTAAAATTCCATGTTCTTCCCACATTTTATAGTCTCAGTTGGGGTTCTGCTAGGGACACCACATCAGGGAAAGAGTAGAAGCTCCGTGCACCCCTGCTGGCTTGCAGCTGTTCAGCTGCTGTGGCTTTTTCAGCTATGAGTTCCAGGAGGCCCAGTCACCCGATTTAAAAAAGCTGTCTGAGCACCGTTGAATCTCTCATGACCCGGTAGGAGACATCCACCGTGTAGAGTCCGCTGAACTTTCAGGATTTGTTTGTTGTCACAGCAGCACCTGGCTTAGCCTGAGCCACAGGGCTCTCAAATCTCACCGGATCCCTGCTCTTACTCGCTGCCTTTCACAAGGAGAAGCTGCCGTTCAAAGATAAAAATCTTAACTCTTTCTTATAGACAGATAATGAGGTTTTGCTTCAGTGGTGGATAGAATAGATAAATATCTGTGTATACAATAAGGAAGCCAGTGGACTCACCAGAACCCCCAAGAACCAGAACAGCAGGCCAGGGTCACTCAGGCACCTCTGCGGCTTGGGGTGGGGGTGGGGCAGAGTGATCAGGTGGACCAGCAACCTGGGAGCGGTGGAAGCAGCCGCCAGGAGCCAGCAGGAGCGCTGAGGAGCCAGCAGGGGGGGTGAGGAGCCAGCAGGGGGCTGAGAAGCCAGCATGGGGCGCTCTGGAGCGCTCCACCTACGGAACACAGACGCCATCCCCCATTCAGAGGCCAAGATCAGCTTCCTGCTCAACACAAATCCCATGGCCAATGGAGCTGAGGGACAGCACAGTTCTGGGATCTCACGTGGACACGAGGACAGAGCTGTGACTGCCGCAGGGACCGGACAGCTTCCATCCTTGCCAGTTTGTCTGACGGGTTTTTCCTTTCCTACCCAGTCAAATGTCCTCTTGTTCAGTTTTGTATTTTTTTTTTTCCATTCCTTTTTTCTCTCTCCTTTCTCTGGTCTCTTTCTTTCTCCTTCCTTTCTTGCTTTCTCCTTTCTTTCTTTTTTTCTTTCTTTCTTTCTTTCTTTTTCATTCTCCATCTCTTTATTCCTTTTTTTTTGACTCTTCAGGTTTTTTACCTTTCCTTTTCATTTTCTTCTGTTGATTCTTTTGCTCTCTTCCCTTAACAACTTCTTTAAATATATATATATATATATATATATATATATATATATATATATATATTTGATACAGGGGCTCGCTATGTTCAGGCCCATAGTGATCCTCCTGTCTCAGCCTCCCCAGCACTGGGATCACATGGGCGTGCCATCACAACAGGTTTTTGGTGGCCAGCACAACATACAGAGAAAAAGCCCAGGTCCTTGTGCTTGCCAGGCGGGCGCTTAGACCACTGAGCTATTTCTCTGGCCCCTTAGTGACTTCTTGAACTTAAACTTTCAAGCGAGTGAGCCTTGTCTTTATTTATTTATCATTTATTTTTGCAGTACCGGGAATTGAACTCAGGACCCTGCACTTGCCAGGCAGGCACTTATTCTACTGAGCTATCTCCCCAGCCCGAGCCCTGTCTCCTTTCTTTCTGATTACTCCTCTGCATTCAATTTCATTTCTTTCCCTTCTGTGTCCTCCAAGCAATCAACCTGTGACCTCCAGCCTTGACCATACTTGATTTTACTTCATTCTTTACTTCATACTGGCCCCAACCTGTCGTAACTCCCCCAGACTGCTACATGCCAAAACTAAAACTAGACCCACATCTATCATCATCCATTAAGCTTAGTCAAAAATGCATCAAAAATCTAAATATTAAAGCAAAATCATGCCTAATGAGACAGCTCAGTGATCTAAGCACCTGCTTGGCAAGTGCAAGGACCCAGGTTCAGTCCCCTGTACTGCATGCCATGCTAACTCTGGAACACCAAGGATGCCACACTGGCCACCAAAACCAGCGTTGGTAGAACATGCCTATAATCCCAGGACTGGGGAGGCTGAGACAGGAGGATCAATTATGAGTCTGAGCCACATAGTGAGGCCTTGTATCAAATAACTACGTAAAAGATTTTTTAAAATTTAAAAACAAACACTAAATTTACTGGAAAAGAAAATAGATAGAAATCTTAAAGACATCAGAGTAGGCAGAGAGGTCATAAATAAAACAAAAACTGCATGGGAAATACTTCAAAGAGTCCACCCCTGTGGTCTCATCTCATTAAAAAGCTGTTGCACAACAGAAGAAATCACCAACAGAGTGAAAAGACAACACACAGAGTGGGAGAAAAGAAATCCAACTGCTCCTCCCACAGAGGACTTGTAGTTAGAACACATAAAGGATTTAAAAACAGAAGCCCCAATTTCAAAACCACAGAACATAAATGGCATCTGAGGTAAATACACGCTTCTCAGAGGAAGAACTACAAATGATAAATAAATACATGAAAAAATGTCCAACATTATTAGTCACTTGAGAGATGCAAATTAAAACAACACTGAAATTTCATCCTACCCCAGAAAGAAAGGCTAACGTCAAAAAAATCAACCAATAACACATGCCGGCGGGGCTGTGGGGAGAAGGAAGCCTTCTCCACGGTTGGTGGGAGTGCAGACTGGTGCAACTACTGTGGAAATCAGCGTGGAGATTTCTCAGAAAGCCAGGATTAACCAACCCGCTCAACCCAGCTATTCCTCTTCTGGATATTTTCCCAGAAGAATGGATGACATCATGTGACAGTGACATATGTGACCCATGTCTATAGCATCACAAGTTGCCATAACTTAATCCTGGATACAACCCAACTGCCCATCAACCAAGAAATGGATAAAATAGATGTATTTTTAGATAATTAAGTATTACTCAACTATCAAGAAAGATAAACTTGAGGACCAGTGTCTTAGTGACTCTTCTCTCATGCTGGGACGAATGCCTGACACCCAGAATGAGGGAAGGAAAGGTTTATTTAGCTCACAGTTAGTGGAGGTTTCAGTCCATATTCAGCTGGCTCCAAGGCAGAGAGGCACATGACAGAGAACAACCTTTCATGGCCACAGCCCAGAGCAAGAGCACTGGGAGAGAGCTCACAGCAGCTCAAGCAGCTAACTTCTCTTCCTACCTTACACTGAAATGCAAATCACCTGCCCCAGGGAAGGGGCAGCACTCATTTCCATAATAATCAATTACAAATTCCAGAAGCCACCCCAAGACTGCAGGAGGCTTTGGGGGGACACCTATACACAAGCCATAACAGCCAGCCAAATAGCTTAGTGGATTAAAGCACCTGCAAACAGGCGCCGGGCCTGGGGGTTCAATCCCTGGGCCTGCTGTGCCAGCTCTGCCCCCAGGGCTCACTGGGAAGGCAACTGAGACTGGGCCTGGTGGCACACGCCTGCAATCCCAGCTCTTGGAAGCCTGTAAAGAGGCAGATCACTATGAGTCTGATCTAGTAGTGAGACCCTGAACACCCTGTAGAACCCTCCCCTCCTCAAAGAAAAGAAAAAAGAAAGATAGACTTGAGGCTTTTATAGGTAAATGGATGCAACTAGAGCCCATTCTCATATGTGAAATAAATAAGACTCACATAGGTAAACATCTTGTTGTCACCCTAGTGTAAGAAACTAAAAGGGTAAGCAAGAGCTAAAAGGTACCAGAGGTATTGTGAAAGGGAAAGAGACTGCTCCAAAGGAAAGAGCAACTGGGGAGGAAAGAGGAAAAGAAGGGGAGAATCTATATGCATGCGCTAAGATAACTGTGCTGTTCATTTCTATGAGCTCATGGAAAGGAACAGATAGTGCTTACATTGTTGGATCTGCCCTGCATGCTTGTACCTGGTAACCTGAGCAACTACTTTGAAGGTAACAACATGCAATGTAATAACTACTGTTAATTTCTTGTTTTGAAATTCCGTGTTGTTTGCATTTTTTATTATCTTTAAAATAAAAAAGAAGAGAGCAAATATTGATTAAATGACAAGAGGTACTAACATCACGGTCTCTTTTCTGTTGCTATAACAAAATACCTGAGCCAGGAGAGTTTATAGAACATAGGGGTGCACTGAGCCCACAGTTCTAGGGCTGCACCTGGGAGTCAGTGAGGACTTTCTCCTGGCGCCATCACTTAGCTCAGGGCAGCACATGCTAAGAGGGTGCAGAGTACACGTGGGTCTCTCTTTCTCTTCTCATAAAGCGAGGAGTGCTGGCACAGGGCCCTCAGCCTGTGATCTCATCCAATCTTCATTCCCTTTCCAAAAACCACAGATCTAAATGTATCTGAACTGGACGATTATGTTTCCAATCCAGGATCCTTTGAGAGCGGAAAGCTGGGTTGGAGGCAGGCTTTACGCTGGAGTGAGAAGGAAAATTTGAAATTTTATTTATTTATTTATTTAGTTAGTTAGTTAGTTTCTGGGGATTGAACTCAAGAGCATGAACACCGGGCATGCACTCTGCCCCTGAGATCCTTCTGGCCCTGAAATCTGTAATGTAAGGAATTAAATATTTCCATCCACAAAGCGAGAAATCAGATGGAAATTCCATGAGGAGCTCCTCTGAGGAGAACACAGGGTCCTCCCTTCCCAGAGGGGGCGCTGCAGGGAGGCACCCACGCGGGAGCCCACAGTGGGGATGTGCCATAGCCTCCCCTCCTTCCTTTCCTGCAGCTCTACTGACATGTAATTGACAAACAAAAATTATGTCTGTGCAAGGTGGACCAAACCCAGGACGATGTTTTCACCAGTGTATCCACTGAGAAATGATGGCCCCAGCCAAGAAGACTTACATAGCCCTTGCCTTACCTTAGTCATGCCGTGTGTGCATGCATGTGCGCGTGCGCATGCGCACGTGTGTGTAGACTAATTAAGATGCGCTCTTTTAGCGCATTTCAATTATACAATGGGTGTTATTCCCTGCAGCCATCGAGCTCTGCGTCCAATTTCATAGCTTCTTTATCTGCTAACTGAAATTTGCGTCCTTTGACTCATACCTCCTACCTCCTTACCCCCATCTCCCTTTCCCTTTGAAAATAAGCACTTACAGAATTTGATGAGGGCCTCGGATGATCTAATTTACCCTCTAGGACATCTCACTGAGCGAGATTCATGCAGCTACTTGGTTTCTTTTTGTATGTTTCTACATAACATTCTTTTAAAAATTGTTTTCTTTTCTTCATAGTATTCATTAAGAGTCTCATGCATTGCTATAAAACAAGATGTCCTCAGGATGTTTCTTCTTTAGACCACAAACTGTGCCAAGAACCTGGGCGAAGCTTAGCTTGGGGGTGTCATTCAACTTCAGAGCAAGACTGAGGAAAGAGTCAACATTATGTGATCTGGGTCTTTATGATTTTTGGTGGCGTGGGAACTTGGGTTTCTCCACAGAGCCACTTAACCACACGGTGACTTCGTTCTTTTAGAGCAAGGACTTTGAAAGAAAGGGGGAGAGAGAGAAACAAAGGTAGCCAGGTTTTTGTAACCTAGTGCTGGAATTCCACCACTTTACATCTGTGACATTGCGTTGAGCCCCCACTCAAGAGGAGGAGACAAAAAGGATAAAAATGATATGGAACTGTTACACAATGGAATATTATTCAGCTACAAAGCAGGATACGCTTGAGACTTATATAGGTAAATGGGTGCAACTTGAGACCATTCTCACAACTGAAATAAATAGCCAAGCGTGTACAAACGTATTGCCTCTCTAGTACAAGAAGGTGAAAGAGTGAATAAGATCCAAACTATGCCACAGATAGTATGAAATGTGAAGAAACTATTCAAAAGAAAAGAGAAACTGGAATGGGAAAAAGGAGACAGAAGGAAGGAAAAGGAAAAACAAATAAATGAATACGTGTGACAGTAAAGATAGTCACACTACTAATTTCTATTAGTTCATTGAAAAGAAAGGTTTGTGTTTCTGGCTTTTGATCGATTTTTCACGGCTGTATCTTGTGATCTGAGAGCTACCTTGAAGATAACAATACCAATGTATTAACCATTGTTGCTGTCCTACTGGCTTATTTTGAAATGTCATATCATTGTTTTTATTTTTTTCTCTTTAAAATAAAAAATAATAAAAATAAAGACAGAAATAAAAGTCTTCACACTTTCTGACATACCAAGCAGCCACCTCTAACAAGCACAGAAATCTGCTCCTAATTAGCCGTATTTTCCCTGTCCTTGAGCTCTGCAGAGGGGCGACGCATCTGAGCAGAATTCATCATATGCCAATGACTTTCTCTCAAGCAGGGACAACAGCATCCATTAGATCCCGGGATGGATGTAAGTAAGACTTCACTCCAACACGGATCCAACCTGTCTTGCTCCTAATTGTCCATTTATTTCGCTCACAAACAATGTCAATAACCCAGAAGCTGTCTTTGTGGAAGGAAGTCTGTTCCCTGGGGAAGTGGACTGGGGAAGCAGCGGAGTGTGGCGTGAAGGTTTCCATGGTAATTATGCACCAGCCACCAGGAGGCTGTCCTGGGCGAGATCCCTCGTTAGCCAGCCGCTAGCTAATTAGAAGAGGCCTTTACTCTTGCTCACATTCTGCAACATTTCCTCCTGGTGGGTTAGGAATAAATGGTCGATGCTTTGTCTGCGCCAAGTCAAGGGTTCTTAATCCCAAACCGCAGGGAGAGGCACAGGCGTGAAGGCAGAGGGTTTGTTCCACTGGCCCGGGCTAAGCAGACATTTAACAGCTTTCTCTCTGCACCCAGGAAACACCAAGATCAGCCGTGGCCACCAGCTCAGGCCTCAGTGTGGGGTTCATGAGAAGAGGGAATGATCCAGCTCAGCTGTTAACTGAGGGTGCAGGAGTCCAAAGCTCCACTTCTGGGGAGAAGACACGGCACGGGAAGGTGTCAGAAAAACACTATACTCCAGGGGAGAGCTTTGGGGTGCACAGAGCAGGTTCCATGGGTATGCATGCTGGACCCCGCTCTCAGAAAAGTCCCCAGCCCATCCAGTGCTCTGCTGTCCCCATGTTTCATGATTTTTTTACACAAGCGTTTTCATATTTGTGTTTTTCATGGAGCCTCACAAAACTACATAGCTGGTTCTGGACACCCATGTGGACAGATGTTCTCACCAAGGAAACTGAGGCAGCACCCTGCAGTACAGAGAAAGCCCCTGTGGAATCACGACCCGCTACATTCCCAGATACTGGATGTAGGACTCAGTGAGGAATCACACCCCGATTTCGCTGGCCCATCTCCTCCCAGGTCTCGCACAGAGACCCAGCTCCTCTGCACCTGAGGGGTTTCGTGTCCACTTTTCTTTGCGCTGCTGCAGGTGGAGCCCAGGCTCTTTGCACTCAGCTATGTGACCAGCCCTTTTCTTCCTTTATACTGTGGGCCAAGGTCTTGCTTGTTATTAAGCTGCCTGGGCAAGGCCCACACTTGCAGCCCTCCTGCCCCGGCTGCCCAGAAGCCAAGGTTATGGATCTGCACCACAGCACCCAACCGCTGGTGGCTGTCCTTGATGCTATGGGGGTGTCGGAATCACCACTGCACAGAACCACGTGAAGACTCCTGCTGAGAAAGGCTGTCCTTCCCATTGTCATGGAGTGTTCGAGTTTGTCCTACATCTCTATCCTCGTAGCTTCTCTGTGCTCTCCTGCTAGAGCCGCTGCGTCTTACAAGATGTGCATTTCTTCCGCGTGCGTCTCTGCTGCCAACACCTTTCCTCTTACGTAAGTTTTGTCCCCACCCTAGGTCACCACAAGCTCCACATCCAAACTTTCAGAGTCTCTTCTCACACTCTGATCTTACTAAAGAAATTGTCCAGGATAGGGCGGGAGATTTACTCACAATCACGAACCAAGTCAGCACCAGGACCATGCATGTGCTTTGGACTGGTTCGATAGTTCAAATGCAACCCCCAACATTTACAACCGGCCACTCGATCTCCAGGGCAACAAGGTCCGCGTGGTGGGATTTTCCAGAGGTGCTTAGGACTCTGCCCACACCTGTGTATTATCTTAGGGTGAGCTTGCATCTGGCCCACTCCCTCCCTCAGGCACTCTTCCCTGTCCTTTTTCTTTCCACTCTGGAATGTCACAGCAAGGGGACACTTGCTAGTACGGGGCCCCTTGGCCTTAGATGCCCTGACTTTCAGAATGGAAGGAAATGAATCTCTGTTCTTCATAAATTACTCCGTCTTGGGTATTCTGTACCAGTAGCTTAAAATGAACTAAGATAACTGGGTGAGGCGCCTTCATTTCTGCCTCTACAGAAAAGTACTTCAGCGTGCTTTAACTTTATAGGATCTGCTCTCTCCGCATAAATTCACTTGAATCCCCCAGGATATAGTTATCTCCGGAAAATCAAGGGCCTCCTGCTCGGGGGCTGGTCGGAGCAGACTCTGGGCTCAAGGCATTGGTGGGCACAAAGAGCTGCTTATTTTAAGTAGCATCGAGCCATGCGGGAGGCTAATTGGCAAACGAAAGGCGCAAAGGAGACTGCTGGAGCGTGACCCGAGCCAGCCCATCCTGCCAGGAAGAGCAAGCCTGGGGGGCCGGGGGAAAGGGAAGGGGGTGGAGGTGGCTCCAGGCTCCCTGGAAAAGCCAGCCAGTGCCCTGACCCGCAAGTCCTCAGGGCAGCCCAGATTTGAATTGCCCTCTGCCATTTATAAGCTGCTTTATGTTAAACAGAGTGTGGTAAAATGGGGCCTAAAAATTAGCCCTCTCAGGGTCAGCGTACTTAACACCAGTGTTCAATGTATGTTCATCTTTATGCAGTCCTCTCTCTCTCTCCCCCCCCATCCTTTCTACTCTCCCTCTGTCCCTCTGTCCCTCTCTCTACCAGGTACTGAACCCAGGGTCTTTTCATGGGGCTACATCTCTAAATTTCTTTTTTAAAAAATATTTTTGCAACAGGATCTCTTAAGTCACCCAGTAGGGGTGGGGGTGGGGAGTTGGCTCAAGCTCAAACTTTTGATCCTACTGCCTTTGCTTCCCAAAGTGTTGGGGTTACAGGGTGCCTCCAGCCTGCACCACCAACTCTACCACCTCAACTGCAGTAAGAGGGTCTTAAACGAGAAGCGGGACAGTGAGGGCTCTGTACTGAGAGCAGCTCTATCCTCGACGGTTCAGAGCCTAATGGCTGTTAGGGTGCGCTGCCCAACTGGAGCAGGCGGCCCTGGAGCTGACAGCCAGGGGCTCTTCCTGGGCTCAGCCTCCCTCCACACCTTCCCGCCCCTAGGGCCTTGCCCTGGGTCCGGCCAGCCAAGGATGGACAGCCACCTGTGGAAGCACAGAACAACTGAGGTCCTTCTTTAAGCCGAGGGTGTTAGGTCTTTTGTCCCTGCAATGGGAGAGCTGACAGAACAGTCTTCGTGACCAGGCTTTCCAGCCACCACTACCATCAGGGTCTCAGGGCCGTCACTGTCATCACTGTCGTCTTTGGTTTTCACAGTGAGACCCTCTGGGACCCTCTGGGGCCGTCCTCCAATCCCGAGGACAAGGAAGGGCAGCGCTGCTCACCAGGGCAAGAGACAAGAACGCTCAGCCGGTCGCTGTGGTCCGCAGGGTGGATCCGGCTGCACAGCCCGGCAAAGGCAGCCAGGAGAGACGTGGCCCCGCACCAGGGCTCCCTGGAAAGCCCGGCTTCCCAGGCCAGGGACGAAGAGGACACAGTGGGGGAAAGTGAGTGAGCCCTGGCAGGAAAATGAATCGGGGAGTGGGGCGGAGCTGCCTGCCATAAATCATCATGAAGAATAGGCCTCCGATAGCCGCCGCGGGCACCACGGTGATTAATGGCCTTTTTAATTTCTTTGTGCATCGTCCCAATTATGCAGGGCCACGAGGGAGGCCACGAGGGGGGCCACGAGGGAAGCCACAAGGGAGGCCACGAGGGAGGCCCGGCTTCCCCAGGGACACAGGGAGGTCTGTGCGGGGCCTGCGCTGGGACACAGGAGAGGCCTGGGGGGGGCCTCCACAATCAGCTCGGAGAAGGAGCTTAGGCCAGGAGCAGATCTGGGGGAGCCCAAGGTTGGGCCCCAGCAGAATCCCAGCTGCGCAGGCCCACCCCGGGGCAGGGCTGGAGGCGGCTCTGTCCTCGCCCCAGTTGCAGCTGCAAAAAAACTACAAAGGTTTTCTCACGTACTCCCCCACACTCGTATCTCGATTTTCCCTTCTTCCCCAACGGCAAAATCTTCATCTTGGTTCTGAGTTGTGTGGGCCTCGAGGTTCCAGGCGGGCGGGCGCCTGAGGAAATCGACTGCTTCGGATTCACGGCCGCGCCAGTAGCTTCCGATTCCTCCGTCCTGTGGCGTGGAGGCTGCTGCGAGGGAAAGCCCTGCCCCGCCGCCCCGCTCGGGGCCGCCACGGGCTCTCTCCATCCCACCGGGCATGGAGCAGCATGGAGAACTCTGAAGAGCCAGCCGGGGTCCCGCGGTGGGGCGGACCGCCAGGCCCTGCCAAGGCCCGGTCTTCCTGAGGCTATGGGAAGGCGAGGCGCGGGCGCTGCCCCGGGCCGGTACCTTCCCGTCTCGTAATTGGTCCACGCAGGGTGGGGCGCAACGCATCAAGGAGCTTCCCGGGTCCCACAGAGCCTGACCAGGGAGCAAGTCCCCTGGGACAGACAACAACGATGGCGGTGCTGACCTGGAGACCCTACCACCACCTCCAGAAGTGGGGATGAGTAGGGGCTCCTACTCACCAAGCCCAGGGTAAAGACCACCTCCCTCCCTCCCTTCCTCCCTCCCTTCCCCCCTCCCCCACCCTTCCATGCCTCTCTCCCTTCCTTTTTCCCCCCTTCCCTCCTTTCTTCCCTCCCTCCCCCTTCCCTCCCTCCCTC
>PVKN010007012.1:0-27406 GCA_004027915.1 Capromys pilorides
TATATTTTTTTTTTTTTAGTTAAACATTCACCATAGCTTTTGATCCACAAGAAAGATCTGTGCAAGGACTGAGTGCGAGGACTGAGAGTGTGACACCCACTGTGGCGTCCACTGGAATTGGTTCCGAAGCATCTAGCAGATCAGCAGGTGTGCTGGATGGTTAATCTGCAAGCGGAAGAGGGAAGAGCCAGGCTGGCTGGGAGTGGCCAGCGAATCAACAAATCGGCTTGTAGGGGCCGGCGAGATG
Organism: Capromys pilorides; assembly: GCA_004027915.1. Classification (NCBI taxonomy): domain Eukaryota; kingdom Metazoa; phylum Chordata; class Mammalia; order Rodentia; family Capromyidae; genus Capromys; species Capromys pilorides. Next base: position 248 of record PVKN010007012.1, read on the forward strand.
GTTCAGTGGTCTAAAGCGCCTGCTTAGGAGGGCTCAGGCAACTGCAGGGACTGCAGTTCGATCCCCGGCACCACATGCTGCGCCAGCGCCACCAACAGGGCAGGCTGAGCCAGCCACAAAATGAATAAATAAAGAAACAAACAAACACAGCAAGCAAACAAATAAATAAAAACAAAAAAACAAACAAATCGGCTTGTAGCCTGGGTGGGGCCAGGGTGAATAAGGAGGAGGTGTGCCCTTACGCCTCCTAGGAGGAGCTCTGGTCCCCACCATCACCTTTAGACACCCGTCTTCAGGGCCTTCACTCGACCAGTGCAGATCTTCAGCCTTCCAGGCCATTGCCCAAGGGGCTCCTGGGTCAGGATGGGGTTATGCGTGGACTCGGCCACACGGGCTCCCTCACCAAGGCTGATCTAGCCACTGCTGAATGCCCTGCCTGCCAGCAGCAGAGACCAGTGCTGGATCTCTGGCACAGCATCATTGGCTGGGACCAAGCAGCAGGTTGACTACGTTTAGATTGCTTTCACTTGGCTTTTAGGGGCATAGACATTTATTTTGGGTATGGATTTGTCTTCCATGTATGCAGTGTTTCTGCCATCCATGGGTTCACAGTGTGCCTTATCCACTATCATGGGATTCCACATGGCACTGCCTCTGACCAAGAAACACATTTTGTAGCCAAAGAAGCGAGGTGATGGGCTCGTGTTCATGGAATTCACTGGCCTTGCCATGTCCCAGAGTGGCTGGATTGATAAGAAAGGTAGAATGGCCCTTGGAGATGCAATTACAGTGCAAGAGAGGCAACAATAGCTTGCGGGACTGGGCTAAGGTTCTTCAAAGGGCTGTATATGCTTTGAATCAGCGCCCACTGCATGGTACTGAGTTTCTCAGAGCTAGGATTCATGGGTCCAGGAACCAAGGGGTGGAAGTGGGAATGGTACCACTCACCACCACCCCTAGTGATCCACTAGCAAAACTTTTGCTTTCTTTTCCCATGACTTTATCCTCTGCTGGCCTGGAAGTCTTAGCACCAGAGCAGGAAGACTTCTACCAGAAGCACCACTGTGGCACCACTGAGCCGCACACTAAGATCATCCCCTGGTCATTTTGAGCTCCTCATGCCTCTGAGGAGAGGTAAACAAGCTAAATAGGGTGTTAGGGGTGATCGATCTAGATGATCAAGAGGGAAACAGGACTGTTATTCTGCCATGAAAGAGGAAAATATTTGGAGTACAGGACATTCCTTAGGGCACCTCCTTGTATGACAATGCCCTGTGATTAAGATCAATGGGAAATGATAATAATCCAATCTAATCAGGGTGACAAATGGCCCAGAATCTCAGAAATGTGGCTCACCATGCCAGGTAGAGAACCACGACCTGCTGAGGTGCTTTGTGAAGGCCAAGGGAGTGCAGAATGGGCAGCAGAAGGAGGTAGTTCCAAGCACCGGCATAACCACTTACAGAAATGAGGATTGTAATTATAATTTTTCCCTACCTTGTTAATAAGCTTGTATAGCTAAGTGGGCATTGTTTTCTTCCTTTGTAACATACTGATGGCAATTGCATTCTAAGGTTTAGGTCATGAAATGTTAGGAGAAGAGTAAACATTGCCGCCCTCCCTCAGTTTGCCTGCTGCTCTGGGGAGGGAATTAGTGGGCCTCCCCTCATAGGCAGGATGGCTGCGTCATGTGAGATGTGACACTCTCCTGTTTTACAGGCTTGCTATTGTATTTGGAGAGTAGGTATAGTTGAAGGAAGTTTGTAGTTGTCAGGTTAGCAAGGGGTGGATTGTGGTAGTTAATTGTGGTGTCAACTTGAGTGGATTAATTCACACTTATCGGGTTGGTGAAGTACAGCTGGGTGTGTCTGGATGATTAACTATAAACCCCGAGCTAAGGAGGAAAGCCTACCCAGAATATGGGTGGCACCAACCAACAGGCTTGTAGCTTGGATGGAATCAAAAGGGAAAGGAGGAAGAAGTTGCCTGTTTTGCTTCTTCAGAGGAGCTCAGAAGCTCCCCGAGCTTTTTGTCCTCCCCAGTTCCTTTGGCCCCCAGCACTCTTCTGTCTTCCAACACAAATCTTTTAGCATTCCACAATGACTTGTCCTGGATTTCCAATGAGTTCCCAGCCCTTGACTTTCGCCTGGACACTCTGGCTCTCCAGGGTGTGAGTGGCCCCTTTGCGTTTTTCTATGTGTGACTCTCCAGGTGGCTGCATCAGTGGACTTCGTAAGTGCTCTACGTGTCACATCATACACACAACACGATATGTGATATTAAATCTTGTCCTCTAGTGAAGTCTAATGACGCAGCTGGCATTACTGTGTGTTGCTTCCTGGGGGAAGACCACTTGTCCTTTGCTTACTGACTTAAACATTGGTCATTGCCTGGCTATGTGTTGTGAATATCTTCTCCCAGCCTTGCATTACTTCTGAATTTTTAAGGCTGTGTTTTTCCCTTTTACAGTAGCAGGGATTGAACCCAGAACCTTCATAGTGAGCTGCATCCCCAGTCCTTTGTCTATGTTTTGTTTCAAGGGAGTCTTGCTAGGTCCCTCAAATCTGCGGTTATCCTGCCTCAGCCTATGCTAGAGCTCAGGGATGACAGGGGTGTGCCACCGGGTCTACCTCCAGTGCTGTCTTGAAGAACACAGTCCTTACCACTAGTAAGTCCCACTGATCTACCTTTTCTCTCATTTCTAGTGCTTCCCCAAAACTTTGTCCCACCACCTTGATTGTTTACTTGAAGGTTAGGTTAGTTGACAGCAAGCGTCCCACTTGGTTTCCTCTGTGTTTGTGGCTTTGTCGCCATATTCTTCAAAGCCCTCCTTGTCCATCCAGGTTGCGGCCTGCTGACTGATGCATCTCATGGTCCCCATCTCCTGGCCAGTCCCATCACCCTGTCTCCTGTGAGCACTCTTAGTCTGGCACAAGCATCCTTCCTGCAGCCGGCGGCCACCCCTCTCTTGGTGCTGCTGTCTGTTGAGGGAAGCAGTGACGTGATCATGTTGGGGTGCTCTTCAGCAATGACGTGATCGTGTCGGGGTGCTCTTCAGCAGATCACATGCCCTCTCCTAGGGCAGGTGCCATGGAGGTGTGTAAACATCCACTCAGTAAACTCTTCCTGGACTCATAGGTGCGCCAGCCCTGGATTCCTACCTCAGCGCACTAAGATCACATGCCAGGAAGCCAGAGCCAGGGATCCTCTCTGGGGTGGGCCTCACCTCACAAATGATGCAGTACGGTGACTCCTAAGTATGAACCTTAAGTGCCACACTGTTGCCAGGGTTCTGGGCAAGGACCACAGGTGAGAGGGCCAGGTGGCAGTGGGAGCTGAGAATCTGAGAGCCTGACAGAGGGAAGAGTGCCTCCAGTCCGTCCACCATCTGTCTTCCTGTAGGAAGCAGGAGAGCCAGGCCTGGGCCAGGAGCAGCAGGAGGTGCTGGGGGCTCTGCACCTCACCCACTGTCTGAATCTCAGCTCTTTGTCCTCAGGCTTGTGCCCTGCAAATGCAGGTGGCTAGTGGCTGTGGAACACAGGCGTAGACCACCTCAGAATTTTTTTTTTTTTTTTTTTGTATTTTAGCAAAGGGTCTACTGAGTGTTCAGGGTCTCACTACTAGATTTGACTCATACTGATCTGCCTGTTTATAGCCTCCCAAGAGCTGGGATTACAGGTGTGCGCCACCACGCCTTGAGGATAGGGCCAGTATACAGGCATGAGGCCCCTTCGCCTGCTTGTAGGAGTTTGAATCTGCTGAGCTATTTGGTTGGCCCTGACCACCTCAGAACTGTAGAGCACACAGGGGAGCCTGAAAGTGCCGCTGGGGTCGAGCAGCTGGACTTGGGGAAGGTCCCCAGGCTCTTGCTGGTTACAGCAGCTCTTGTACCCAAACTGCGTCGGCCGTGCAGTCCATGCTTCGAGTCAGCTCCCTTGCTGGCCTTGGGTGGTGACCAGAGCAGGGAGCCGATGAGATCAGGCCTCAGGAAGAGGCCTAGGCGCCGGGACCCTAGTGACCTCGGGGGTGATGACACTGTACATGTTGTGTTGCAACTGTGCACAGGGTGTTAAGCACAGGGTCCCCACCTGACCCAAGGACCATCTTTTGCCTGCAGTGGATCACACTGTGTGGGGGCTCTGAGCCACGCCCTGGCTTCTTCCTCCTGGTCTGCAGAGGTGTGCAGTACCTGCAGCTCTGCTCCTTCTCCAAGGTCTCCTCTTGCAGTGAGTGTGGCCTTGTCCAGTAGGGCATCTAACGCACTGCTGGCCCTGAGACGGAGTAGGACGTTATCTCTTAGCCCAAGAACCACTCAGGAAGATAATTGAAAACTATATATTCTCTCTCTCTCTCTCTCTCTCTCTCTCTCTCTCTCTCTCTCTATATATATATATATATATATATATATATATATATATGTCACAGTCTAGGCAAAGAAAAACTTTCATAAATATTGGGATATGCCCCAGACCTTGGCTCCTGGTAAACTGGCTGCTCTGTCCATATACCTGTTAGGATTGTCATGATATCTCAATAAAGTTACTACTAAAATCTTTTGTATAAGTTTTTCATTCCCTGCAATGTATTGCATGCATTTGCTTAGAGGACTCTCTATACATCAAGGGTGCGGTGTGGTAAGGTCTTCACTGTAGCTGGCTGGAGCCTGAGGGCTTTGCATCCTAGGCCTGAGGAGGGTGGGTGAGGAATGGCTGGCCGGCCTGGAGCTGGGCCTACAGGATGGGCGCAGAGCAAGGCCCCTTGAGGGGAAATGCCAGGTGAACTAGCAAAGGGGAGTTAGGGTTGTGGATAGTTAAGGCTGTTGACCAGCTGGCATGAAGGCAGGGAGAAAGTGCTGGAACATCTGGTGGGCCAGATGTAGCCACAGGTACTGAGGGCAGAGAGGGAGGGAGGCAGAGGAGATGAAGTGGGGCTCAGCTGGCCACTGTGGGCTTTGGAGGCGGGAGGAGAGGCCACAAACCAAGGGATCCTTGTCAGACAGGAGCTGCAGGAGCCAAGGGTAGGTTCTCCCTGATGGCTCCAAGTGACTCACTTATTTCTTGACCTCCAGCCCCATGAGGGCACAGATGTTCCACGAGGGGACAGATGTTCCACGGTGTGTTCCAAGCTGTGGTCTGTGTTGATCTGTTAGTGAGTGGGATTTGCTGAGATTTTTAGGGGATTAGGAGGCTGGGAATGATGGGTGAGCTGGTCAGGGTCCCAGCAGACATCAGACTGCGAGGCCCATGACGACACTGAGCTCAGGGACAGGATCACAGCACTGAGTGCATTTCAGAGCCCAGGGGAAGAGGAGAGGGGATGGGTCTCATGGGGCCATTGGCTTTGTGCTTTCTGGGTCTAGAAACTGTAATGGTGCCCTCCCTGGAGGACCTGGAAGGAGGCGACTGGAGGGGTACCTTGGGGGGGCTCCCATAAGCTCTTGCTGGCCCCCCTCCTGACTGCAGCCTGACATGTGGTGCTGTGAGTCCACACCTCTCTACTGCTATGCCCCCTGGACCCGTGGCCCAGAGGCACTGTGGGGCAGAACCCTGTGCTGGTTTCTCCTGCCCAGTCGCTAGTGGCCTCTGGCACACACATGCATCTCTCCGCAAAACCTGAGGCCGGTGGCTTCTGGCAAGGCAGCTCACCCATGTGGCCTCTGCCAAGGTGCCCTGTGGGTTTCCAGGCTGTGCTCAGTCCCTTCTCAGGGACCCTGGCAGTCTCGGGCCGCAGGACCCTGAGCACTCAGGAACCTGGTACAGAGGTGTCTGGAGCACAGGCCGAGCCAGGCCCTGCAAGGTGCCAAGAGGAGGTGGCGAAGCTCCCTCGAGGAAAGTCTCCCCAGCTCCTTGCCCTTCCTTCCAGGGAGAGGTGCCAAGGCCCTTGGGGCTCTTCCACTGCCAGGCTGTGTATAACCTCACAGCCGAGGTGCTGGTGGGATTGGAGGATGATGCCAGTGAAGGGTGGCTCTGCAGACCCTGGGCCTGTGCTGTGTGGGCAGTGACAGCGGGGTGGTTTACTTCACCTGCTTGTTCTAGCTATGGGATGGGGACTCTGGCTCCAGGGCCAGGGAAAGCAGCAGGGAGCACAGAGGCCTTCAGCTGATCCATGGGACTGGAGTGAAGTGGCTAGTTTTGTGTCTGGTTGTCTCATCAAAGCCTCATGCAGTTATGGGGCAGACTTCTAGAGTTTGTGATTAATTCATGATCCAGTGCTGGGATTATGGGTGTGAGCGCTGACAGGATTATAGGTGTGGTGCTGTACTCGGCCTGGGGTGGACAGCCTGAATGCGACAGAAGGGAGACAGACCTGCTCTCTGTTGCCACTGCTGCTGCTGCTCCCCGCTTTGGCCTTTGCTCTTTGCTGTTGTCCACCACCGTGCACTGCTGCCCTCTGCCCTGTGCCGCTCTGCCTTGGAGCCAGCCGAATATGGACTGAAACCTCCACTAACTGAGCTAAATAAACTTGTCCTTCCTCATTTGTGGGTGTTGGGTATTCTGTCCCAGCAATGAGAGAAAAGTAACCGAGACACAGGCTATGTGGTGCTGGCTGCCCTGGAGCATGGCTCGCTTCCTCTGGTCACTCGGGTGCTGTCTCAGCCAGGTGGCTTCCACAGTGGCCACTCACTGTCTCAAAGTTCTAGGGGTTGAGGTCAGAGGTCAGGGGCCAGTGTTGTGTTTTGGTGAGAGGGCTTCCTGGCTTGTAGCTACACAGTGAGACCCCATGGGGGGGTAGTGCTGGGGAGCTCTCTGTGTCCATTAGAAGGACACTGGCCCCTCATCCAACCCTAGTCACCCCCCAAGTTGCCCTGATGTGGGCACAGGGGACATATAAATTTTGGGGACCTGTCCACAGCAGCCACTGTTTGAGGTGGAAGGTCTCCCAGGGACTTGAGCAGAGGCCAGCTATGGAGGTGTCCTTCCTCTGTCACCTACCCACTGGCTCCACTGCCACCAAAGAAGCTGGGGCAGAGCAGAAAGAGGACAACTTGTATCCAAAGTCTGGAAGAAGAAGCAGGATGGATGGGGGAGGGCAAGGATGCAGGGGTGCAGAGAGGCAGAGACCCAGGCCACGTGGCGGGGGGCTCCTGGGAGCCAGGGATCTGGGGAAGGCCAGGGAGGTGATGGTCACTGGGCAGACTGTTACTGGCCAGCAGTTAGGAGCCGGAAGGTGAAGGCCAGACACCGTGTCCACTTTTCTAGGTGTCTCTCACCTGTGCAAGTTTTAATCGTGCCTCAAAGAGAAGAGAGACAACAGGTGCACACACGCACCCGTGCATGCGCACATACACAGTCTCACCTGATCCCCACAGCCTGGGCACAGGAACAGCTCTGGGGAGCCCTAAGAAGCTGTCTCTTCTGTGGGTCCCAGACAGCTGCCTGCTGGCAGTGCCACATAATTCAACCTAGCAGTATCGATGCAGCCATTCGGAGGAGGAAATGGCGAGCGTGGGTCACTGTTCTTTGCTCAGGACCGTGCATTTTGTGACCCCAGGAGCTGGGATGTAGACAGGGCCTAACTTACAACCTGTCCTAGCTTGACCAGCTGCACTGCAGGAAGCGGGGATGCTGGGGGATGGGGTTCAGGCGCCAGGATCAGACCTGTGTGACAACTCCGGGGAGCCGAGAAGACAGAAAGATGCACTGGGAGCAGTGGTAGATGAGACAGGGTGTGACGAGGAGGGCAGGCTGCGGTAGAAATCAGGACCAAACCTCCCGGGACTGCAGCCCAGGCAGAAGCAAGCCAAGAGACGCCGTGCTCATTTTCACTGGCGCTCCATCCGGCGCACAGTAGTTGCTTAATAGACACCCAGTGAGTAAGAGCAGAATTAGCTGGGCACAGCGGTGCATGTCTGAATTCTAACTCTCTGAGAGGCTGAGGCAGCAGGAACTCAGGCCCGAATCCAGGTCGACAACTTAGCAACAATCTCAAAATGCTAACAAAGAGATAATAAAGGGGCTGGGGAGGTAGCTCAGCCCACAGGCTCTGTGCTGTTCATTCCCCACTGCTACCACTATTTCTCACGTGTGCACGCGCGTGCGCACACACACACACACACACACACACACACACACACACACACACAGCAGAGAGGGTTGGAAACTGTCTAATCTCTGGCCAGGCATCCTACAGTGTCTACAGTGACACCTGCTGCCCATAAAGCATGTGGACTTCCTTCCCTCTTAGCCAAGAATCTGCTGCGAGGAAACGAGAGCCATCCTCGTGCTGCCTGCCTGCGCCCGCCTGTAAGAAGATGGTGCAGGCTCGTCGCGTGGAGTCTGCAGGCGCCACTCTCCAAGGGAACTCGAGAACACTCGTGCTATCCGGACACTCGCAAGGAATTTATGCTCTAAAACACATTTTCAGTTGGATTTATTTGGCTCCTGAAACTTGTTTACTTTCTGACTGCTTCTGGCTTTCCAGCAATCATGGTCTTGGGTAATTGATACCTAGAGATTTCCGGGTTCCCTCCCCCTCCCTCTCCCTCTTTTTGTATTTTTAAACCAGAATATTTCCTTTTTCCATCTCCAACGTCTCCATAGGTCCTTGAAAGTCCAGATGAGCAATAAAGCTGTACATGGGGCTGGCCATGGCCTGTGACTGGCCAGCTGTCCATAAAAGTCAACTAAGGCTCTAATTCAACTTACCCTGGTGGGGACTGCCTGGGTCCCAAAGGCCTCTCAGGTTTTCCCTTTGCTGCACGGCCCCTCCATTCCTGCACTTGTAGCAAATGTGGCTCCCCGGGAACCAACTGGACGCTGGGGTGGGGCAGGGGTGCCCCCAGGGTAGATGGCCAACGCCAAGTGGACACTAAACACCAACCCTGAGTCCCCAGCTCTCTATGCCCTGAGGACAATGCCAGTGCCCCCCCTCCCCCATTTGAGAGGGGACCGGGCCAGCGTGGCAGGTGACTGTTCACGTGCTTGGGGCTCCTTAAGACAGCGGTGCCCGCGGCTCCGCGCGTTTCAGGGAGCCGGCCAGCCAGGCCAGGCGGGCGCAGGGACCACGTGGGTCTCTGCGGGGACCTAGGCCTGGCGCACGCCCCCGCAGACCCCCGGGAATTCCTGCAGGAAGCCCCGGCCCGCGCCGCCCCCAGACCCCGACGAGGAGAGGGGATCGGCGGCCCGGAAGGAACCCAGGACCCTCGTCGACCGCCGCGCGCTGACGCCCCGCGCAGCACAGTGATTTCTCGGAAAGCGGAGCGCTTCGAAGAAGGCGGGCCTGGTGCCCTGAGCCGTATGGGCGGGGCCTGCTCTCTCCCCGCGTGCTATTGGTCGATGCGGCGGTCGCTCCCCTCGTCGGCCCCGCCTCATTCCCGCCCCGCCCTTAAAGTACCGCTCTCCCTGCGGCCCCAGCCCGCGGCGACATCGCAGAGCGGCTGGAGAGCGGGAGAGTGGCGGAGCAGGTAGGAGCGCGGCAGGGCGGTCCCGCGAGGCGACCCTTCACGGCCACGCGCCTCTGGGATCCGGGATCCGGCTCGCGGTGCCTGTCGCTTACTTCACAGATTGGCCGCTCTGTGAAACGCGATTTTTCCTAAGATCTGACTTACGCGGGAAGCTTGTTAACGAGGGACGTAGCGAGTTCCCGAAATCGGACAGTGGGAAGCGCTGCGGACAGACCTGTGCGGGTCTCGACGTGGGCCGAGGTTCCCGAGGGGGTCGGGGAGGGTGGTCGCCACCCGCCAGGATCTGGCACGCTGGAAGTTCTGGGGTAGGAGGAGCCCCAAGGCCAGGCGTGGCAGATGGCAAGTTTGAGCCCAGCCTGGGCAATTTAGTGACAGTGAGAGACACTACCTCGAACCAAAAACTAAAGTCAGTCTTGGAATGTAGCGCGGTGTGGCGTTCAGTCTCCACTGTCCCAGCCAGAGAGAGAGAGAAAGAGAGAGAGAGAGAGAGAGAGAGAGAGAGAGAGAGAGAGAGAGAGAGAGAGAGAGAGAGAGCGCCAGCCCCAGATCGGCTGCCCAGGTGAGGTCCGCTACTGCAAAAGCTTTCAAATTGTCCCTTAATCTAAACAGTCCCTACTGTTTTTGAAACTAAAGGAGAGAGCTAGGAATTAAATGAGTTTCCCCTTTTGGGATAGGGCAGGTAGTTTTCCCAGGAAGACGTGGTAGTGATTCTGTCACTTGAGGCAAGAGAGACACATCGGGAGGGTGTTCCACTTACCAGGTCCCCAGTCTCACTCCTTTGTGGTGGCCTGGTCGGGGACCCAGCCTATGGAGATGCAGATTAGCTTCAGACAGCACTAGGACTGCGGAGGGGATTATTACCTCCAGGCTGGGGAAGAGGAAGTTATAAGCATGTGACTGATGTTTTATTTTTTTCCTGGCTGGGCATTTGGTGGGGTTAATTTGCCAGTGTTCAATAAATCATATTGGGTCACGGTCGTGAGAGTCGTAGGCTCAGATGCCCTTTGCAGATGAGGGGTGGGGCTGTCCACGTGCTCAGAACCTCAGAACGCCTAACTCAGCTGTGGCCTCTCCTTGTAGAAAGAAGAAACTTGGCCGCTGAGGGGGCTCAGAGGACAGTCCCGACCCCCTGCCTGGTTCTCGGGTGATTGCACTGCCTCTCTGAGTCCACTTTTCTGCTTTCAGCCGAGGCTGGATCAGATGGTTTCTGAAGGGCTTTCTGGCTTTCATAGTCTTTCCCTTTTCTTCTTTTTTTTCTGTGAATCATTAAGTTGGTCATCCTTAGCAGTTCTGAGGTGATGAACTCAGGAATCCTGAAGAGAAAGTTCACCCCTTCTGGAAAAGACCCATACCAGTGGGATTGCTTCTTTTGCAGGGGCTCTGGGACCGTGGGGACCAAGGTCGAGGTGAGACTCTGCCTTCTGGAGGCATTCCCAGAGCCCGCCTGGCCCCTTGGATTCTCCCCCACCCCGTCCAGCAGTGGGAGCGCAGTCCCTGGCCGTAGTATCCTCCCTCTTCCCTAGGCAGCTCTTGAAGTCAGCACCCTGCTTGGTTGTTTCAGGGCAGGGGCAGGTGGTGGTGCTGTTTCCGTCTCCTGCCTAGGTAAACCTAGGTCCAGCTTCTGAATTGGCCCCTTATTTATGCACACAGATTCTGGGCCTCTGGAAACATCCCTGACTTTTTGGAGGCTGCATCTCAGAGAGATTTTCAAAGGGGTTCCTGTGGTCTAGCCAGAGGGGAGCTTTGCTGGGGATTGGAGTTTCCAAATCAAACTCGTTTCACACCTGCACTCTCTTCCGTGCTGTGTGCACAGGGGAGCAGTGGGGTTATTGGGTGGAAAAGCTGAAGCTGGCTCTTGAGAGCTCACCTCCTTCCCTGGGGGACCTGACCCCTTTCTCTGCCCCCACAGCCACCTGCAGGGGGCTGGAGTTTCCAAAATGCACTTCTCGAAAAGGTTGCTGACTGTTGCTTTGCCTGTTGATCAGCATGGCTCTGGCTGTGACTGTATTCTTGGGGACATCATGTTTGCCACTGCTGAACGCTTTGAGCTTATTTGTCCAGAGAGGTCACATTTCATCTGAAGAGCAGAAATGCTGTTTCTTTGGTTTCTTTTGGGTGGGCGTCTGTCCAACTGCCTGGGGGATTTCCAGCACTGTTCTTGTAAGTGTTGGCTGTGAGTCGTGACAGTGTGTGTGTCCTCTCTTTCTTTGTGCTACTGGAAAAGCCACTGTGAACTTGGGGAGGAATGTCTAAGGGGCCCTTGGTGTTCTGGGCCTCACGGTCACCATGCCTCTGGAGGATTGAGCCGGTGCCTCGGCTGTTCTGTGGCTGCTGCTCCCTCTCCCCCTCCTCCGTGAGCCTGGCTCCATGAGCCGGTTCCTCATGGCTCACTCAGAGTCCCTGGAAGACGGTGAGCACCTCTGTGACTGAAGGAGTGTTCCGAGGCACCAGCCTTGGCTCAGGTGCTGTGCCTGTGCAGCGCCTGGACTCCCACTGCATGCCCGCCAGGTGTGACAGTCCTCCCTGATACTCAGGGTAAAATGACACTTGAGGGTCACCTCAGGGGACTGGGGTCCTGGCTCCTGCCCCTGCCGCTCCACCAGCTGTGAGGTGACCACTTGGAGGGCTCCTTGAGGGCCTCCTCTTTCTGGGGTGCCTGTCCACGGAGTGTCAAGTACTGGGGTGCGTCTCAGTGCACTGCACCGTGGAGAGGTGCCTTTCCCTCAGCTAGTGTTGAAGATGTCGCTGTTCAAGGTGGCTGTGTTTGTCTAGGGCAGGAAATCAGGGAAAGCGGGAAGCACAGATGGAACCAAAGGCGGGGCTTGCACAGGCCCCGCGGGGCTGGCTGGCAGCTTTTGTTCAGGGCAGGCGGGCGGGCGGGCAGTGCCACAGAGGCCAGCACTGTCTGCTGCTGGCAGGTGGCCCAGAGTCCCTGGATCTGGGGCTTCCCCCAGCCAGCACCTCTGCTGTGAGTCTCCAGGTTTCCTGTTCGCTGTGCCCTTGGGTGGCTCTGGCTCCCTGAGCAGCATTTATTATACAGCAGGGTTTGATGTTTTCTTTTGAAGGATGTGTGACAGGAATGGCGGACGGCGACTTCGGCAGTGGCTGATTGAACAAATCGACAGCAACATGTACCCAGGGCTGATTTGGGAAAATGAGGAGAAGAGCATGTTCCGGATCCCGTGGAAGCATGCCGGCAAGCAGGATTACAACCAGGAGGTGGACGCCTCCATCTTCAAGGTCAGCCCAGGTGTCCCCAGCACACAGGGTGCTCGCTCTTCTCCCTGGTGGCTGCGCCGGTGTCTCCGATGCCTCTGCTTGACCTTGTAGACCCAGCTCCAACGGGTGTGTCTGTTGTTGCGTGGGGAGCCAGTGTCTCAGAGCCATCTCGGCCCATGCGCAGGGCCTGGTCTTGCTTCTCTCTCTGGTGGGCAGCGCTGACTGAGAGTGTGTTCTGAGCTGGGCCTCGCCTTCACACACCTGGTTTCAGACGGAGAGATGGGAGGCAGGGCAGCCCAGCTCTGCGGGCCAGCTGGGTCATCCGAGTCACCTGTGAGCATCTCAGAGGCCCCAGATGTCCAGGCTGACTTGGAGGCCTGAGCTATTTGCAGAGGAGGGAGAGGTCTCAGTGCCTCGAGGGGCTGAATTGCAGAGGACCAGAGACAGGTCCGAGGCCTTGGCCAAGCTGGGGAGTGAAGTCTGCTGGTCTCCATTGTATCGCTGGACCTGAACTGTAGGTGACCGATGGCTGACATAGGTGACCAGAAAGAACAACAAGCCCATCTCAACCCAGCGTGGAGCACAGCTAGGTCAGGCCCGGCTTAGCGCTATGTCAGTCCTTTGGGTCTCTGTGCTCCACGTCGGTCCCGAGCTCTGTGTCTTAGTGATCCTGTCAGATCTGTGCTCTGGGCTTGTCTCTGAGAACTGATGCTGGTTGTGATCGCGCCAAGGAAAATGGGCACACGGGAACATTCTGCACTCACTCTCAGGGTCTCCTGCTACCCGTATGTCCCCCAGATTCCTTCCCATCGAGGCCCTGGCTCAGGAAGCCCAGATACCCCAGGGTTTGCAAGGGCAGCCCTTGCTCTTTCATTCCTAGGGCCGGTGTGGATTTTGTGTGTATTGGCACTGAGGTGGGTTTTGCCTTGGCATCCTGGGGGCATTCTCTTTGGGATGACCCTGGTATACATCATCTGGTTTTGGGTCACTGCAGGCCAGGGTGACACTGTTAGGTCGAGAGCCAGACACTTTGCACTGTGAAGGTTTGTAGGGTATTTCCCAGCATTCCTGGTCTTCTCCCACCGGGTTCCAGCAGCGTCCTATTCCCCGATAAGCAGAAATTTCTGCAACGTGGCCAGGTGTCTCCTGGCCGCACAGTCTTGCCACTCCCACTGGAAACCCTGCTCTGAGCTGACCGTGTTGGGATCAATGCTTGGTTGGTGGTGTTGGGTACCGGGCTCTGGTAGAACAGTTTCCAGAGGTGGGGACAGTGCCGGGCAGGCTGAAGAGCAGCAGCTTCTCCCTTCCACCTGTTCCCTGCTTCGGTGGGTGTTTTGGGTAATGAAATAAAGCCCCAGATTTATACATCTTATGCAATGCTCTTCATGGCCGTTTCAACAGCGTTGAGAAAAATGTGCAAGATTCCCAATGTTTCCGTTGGTTACGCAGTCGCCCAATGTGGCAATCTGAAATGAGTCTACAATCTCAGCAGGAATGGGGACAGGCCAGAAGCTCAGGCGCCCACACCGAGTGGGAGGCCAGTGGGCCCGTGATGGGTGAGTGAGGTGGCTTGGTGTCACAGGCCCCGCCTCGTGCTTTGCTGAGTTGGGTCATGTGAAGGAGCTGCTTGGCTGTCCTGGGGGAGGCCTGCTCTGTGTGGCGCCTGTCGAGCACGGCAGCTCCTGGAAGGAATCAGCAGCAAGGTGGATGCCGGGTCAGGAGGAGCTGTCGGGTGCTGTCAGCTGTCAGCTGTTTTTCTCAAGTGTGAAAAGAAAAGGCTTGTGAAATGTAGGAGTAAAAAATAAAAGAAAACATGAGTTTGCTTTACTGCCTTGGTGGGAAGGCGGTGGGTAAAAAGCCCCTTTTATCAGAGGTCTTTGTTGTCTGCAGTGTCCTTCTGCAGCTGGTGGGTGTCCTGTGCCATGCAGACTAAACAGCGAGAACCGACCCAGTCCCATTGTCCCAACCACAGCGCAGTAAGGGGATCCTGATGCTGGCTCATGGCTGGTGTTAGAAGAGCATCTGCTTGTTGTGTGATATCTGGGTGGGCGGGCCTTGTTGTGGTCCCTGGATTGCATGTGCATGGCTCCAATGGATCCGTGGAGTGCCCTCGGCACAGGTGCTCTGGACCCAGAAGCCCTGAAGGGATCAACTTTTTAAAATGTAATTGGTACAGGGTCTCAGTACATAGCTCAGACTCGTAGTGATCCTCCTGTTTTCAGCTTCCCTAGCACTGGGATTGTAGGTGTACACCACCATGCCTGCACTTGGTGGCTGGTTCAGCACGCCCGGGGTGGAGCTGGCATGGCGCGTGGTGCTGGGGATCAAACCCTAACCCTGTGCTTGCCTAAGCGGGTGCTTAGTCCGCTGAGCTATCTCGCTGGCCCGGGAATCAATTTTTAACATGTAACAACTGACAGTATGTTAGATGAGGGAGATGTGGCCCTGGCTGCTGAGCATGCAGGGCTGACATCCTTGGGGACGGCCCAGTGGGTGGGCCCCTGGGCCCACATCTTGTGCTCTGTCTGGCTTTAGCTCTGGAAGTACTGGGGAGATCAGGCAGCTCCATTGAGTTTTTAGAGCAGGCAGAGGCCGTGAGGGGCAGGCGCTGGCCGAGTGACCCGGTAGGGCGCTGCGTGCTGATGTTCCCCTGGCCTGGTGGGGAGGGAGCCTCCCATCATTCCTCATGGTGAGCCAGTGCTGAGAAGCCCTGAGGGAGCCTGCAGAGGTGTCAGGGCCAGCAGGACCTGCTGTGTGGCAGTGCCACAGAGTCTGTGCCTTCGGAGGTCCTGGTGGAGGGTGGGTCAGCCTGTTTTTCAAGGGCAGGGCGGAGGTGTGACTTCAGTCCCCGGGGACACTTGGCCATGGCCGTGCAGATGCTTCCTGCTGTTCAAGGGGAACAACGCTGCTGGCCTTTGTGGGCCGAGGCCACTGGAGCTGCTGAGTGCACGGGCCTGCTCTGCACAGCAGTGGGGGAGAGCCAGGGAGACCCTGGAGCGGCCGTCCCACGAGGACAAGTTGGGCTGACATTTCCTTAAAGCAGTGACAGGCAAGCGGGTGCACAGTCAGCAGTTTGGCCAACAGAGGGTAGAATTGAAGACTGTTTACTCAGTGCTGGGCATGGTGGCGCGCGTTCGCAATCCTAGCCCTCGGGAGGCTGAGGCAGGAGGGCTGTTGGGAGTTTGAGGTCAACTAGAGGGTGACATAGGAAATTCAAGACCAGCCTGAACTACACAGCAAGACTCTGTCTCAGAAAACAGAAAAAGAAAAGATGTTCACTCAAGACCCATTCCAAAGGGCGCGTATGCTGGTGTCAGCAAGGACTGCTGAGCTCATGCGCAGGAACCGTCCTTCCAGCTCTGTTGGCCTGGGGTGCAGATGCGGAATCTGGCATCTGCAGGTGGAAAGCCTTGGTCTTCAGTTTTACCTCTTTGTACCTTTTTGAGAGGAAAAAGACGCTACTCAGGGTTTCCAGAAGTGTAAGTGCAGACTCTCTGGGCGCCTGCCGCAGGTGAGTCGTGAGGGGCGGGCCACAAGCCTGCACGCTGTGGCTGGCCCAGAGCGTGGCTGTCCTCTCGGATTGGTTTCCTGGTTGGGAGTGAGAATTCCCTCCAGGGAATGGCGGAGGTGGAGAACGTGGCCGGATTGTCTCTGAAATGGAAGGTCATCTCCACCGCTCAGTGGCTGCCTCTGGCGAGCAGCCGGGCTCCAGTTCTGGGCTCCTTCCAGGCTGCTCACTCTGTGTTTTATTTGAAAAATACTCTGCCTCATGTATTGGAACCGGTTGAACTTCTAAGTTTACTGGCTTGACTTTAGGGTCCCAGTTCAGATCCTGCAGTCTGGAGAGATAAGAGGAAAAAAAGAGCCGTTCAAAAAGAGACACATAACTGATAGAACTACTTCGTTGCATTTTGAGCACTGCTTTTGGTGGGTGTGTGGGGTTGAAGCATCTTACAAAAAATGCAAAACAAGATTTCTATTAAAAGGAGC
Organism: Capromys pilorides; assembly: GCA_004027915.1. Taxonomy (NCBI): domain Eukaryota; kingdom Metazoa; phylum Chordata; class Mammalia; order Rodentia; family Capromyidae; genus Capromys; species Capromys pilorides. Next base: position 16,860 of record PVKN010007012.1, read on the forward strand.
AGGGCAGTTGATGACCACATTAGGGTTTTTGCAAATGTTCCCTTTTTGAACTACATTTTAGCTAAGAGTTAATTTGAAAAAAGCAAAAAGTGTTTGTTTTGAACATTCTAGTGAAATCATGTGCAACTTCCTCTTTGAGCAGATTAACCTCAGCTGCTCCAAGCTCTTTAGCCCAGGGAGGGACTATGAAAGACCCACGGTGGGGGTGGTTGCGGGCCGGTGCTGGGCGACCTCAGACTCCCCTGCCTGGCCTGGGTCCCTTCACATCTGGGGAGACAGAGGCCCGAGACTTGGGGAGGAGGGGCGTCTGGTCCCCACCTTGGAGATCTGTGGCCTGCAGCCCCTGTGTGCTTAATGTGCTCCCCTGTCCTCCTTCAGGCCTGGGCCGTTTTTAAAGGGAAGTTTAAAGAAGGGGACAAAGCTGAACCAGCCACTTGGAAGACGAGGTTACGCTGTGCCTTGAACAAGAGCCCAGATTTTGAGGAAGTGACAGACCGATCCCAGCTGGACATTTCCGAGCCCTACAAAGTTTACAGAATCGTCCCGGAGGAAGAACAAAAATGTAACTATCGGTTGTGGGCCTTCAGGCTTCCAGAAGCTGCCAGGTTTGCAGCCTTGCTGAGGACTCGGGGCTGGGGTGGAGGTCGCCGCCACAGGGTCTGGGCCTTTGGCGGCTTTAGTTAAACAAATGCTTTTCTTCTTCGTGTAAGCAGCCGCTGAGGCCCCTTTCCGCTGACCTCATGCACCATCTGCTGTCGAGTGGCAGCTTCCAGCTGAGGGGGTGGCTCGAGGATGGGGCCCAGCGGGATTGGGCTGTGGCTCAGGCTAGGGACACGCAAGGGGACACGCTCAGGGCAGGCTCCCCTGGCTGGGGCCACAGAGCCTGCAGCAGCTTCTCACGAGGAAACCCACTGGATTCCTCTGGTCCTTGCAGAGGGGGTGAGGGGACAATGTGGTGGACAGGGTAGGGCCAGCTCATGGGGTGGAGAGAAGCGTTCCTGAAGACGACAGGCTTGGCGTCACTGCTGCAAATGGAACCCTGACAGCATCCCTGAAGGCATTTAAGCAAGGAAAGTAAAACACAAACAAGCAAGCCAGAGCCCCCTTACTTCATGCCTGTGCTCTGGCTGACGTCACCCGTCAGCCCAGATGTGTCCAGCTTGGTTCTGGCCTGAGCATCCGTTCCAGAGTAATGGGTGTGCCACTGCTGCGGCCTGGAGCTGCTCAGGGGAGGAAACCTGATCGCCGCTGCTGGCTTAAAATACGCTGTCAACTCCTTGATTTTTCTCAAATACTGAAAATGTCAATGCATCATTTTTAAAAAGTTAAAATCATGACTCAAACAAATGCACAGAGTCACCCGCCTCATGGCGGAGGGAAGCAGCACCGTGGCGGAGCTCACTGGAGTGTGGGGCAGTGGTGGTGTGTGTAGTCAGGCAAGGATGGGAAGGCGGACGTCCGGTCTGGGTGATACGACCATGTTTCGGGGTGGCGTCAAGTCTTCCGATCATCTGTAGCTTCGTCACCTGCAGAGGAACACCTGACTTCACTGAGCCCAACACAGAGGCCCCCTGGGAGAGTCAGGTGGCCCCTCGGGTCCAGTGAATGCACCAGGTGGTCCAGCAGAGCCAGGAAGTCCTTGTAATGTTTGGGTACTGTGAAGTCACATGGGACCTGAAGCTGCAGGCATATTTCTCTGTCCCCTCCAGGGCCAGCCCAGTCTGACCTGGGCGCTGATGTTAGCTTGCTGATCCCCGGGGGTGGGGGCGTGCCCCCTGCAGGGGTGGCTGTTAAAAGGAGAATGGACAGGTTCTCAGGGGCCGCAGACAGTGCACCTGTGCAGCGTGCAGCAGGCTGCTCTGTCCCTGAGTGGCTTGTACGACACTGGGGCTGCCCCTGCCCCCGCTTTGCTCAACAGCAGCTTCTGAGTAAATTTGTGAGCCCATCAGGACAGAATCAGAATTCAGTGAGGATGAGAGTTTGCGAAGAGACCGTGGGGCCCCGGGAAGGGGAAGGCCAGCAGGCACTTTGGGTCATGATGTGTGTCACAGTGCTAACCCTGACAGGTGACCCTCTGAGCAGGGGTGCCCACTCTGGAGATAGTAGGTGTCCCCGGGCAGGTGCCGATCGGGACTGGTCCAGCTGGCCATTGGCCCAAGGGGCGTGTGTGTGCACAGAGCCACGTGTGTGTGTTTGGAAAGGCCAAAAAGAGATTTGCTGCCAACTGGCTTTAAAAAATGATAACTCGACCTGCTAACATATTTGCCAGGAAGCCTCTGGGTGTTTTCAAATGCCCCAGCTTATAAATATAACTTTGTGGGGCAGGCAGTAAACACCTGGCGAAAGGTGCATTTGACGGGGTCCACTTTGCATCTCAGCAAGGAGCGGGAAGAGGCCAAGTGCGGGCTCCGCCCTGGAAGTGCCACTCTTCCAGTCCCACCACCGGTTTCTCCCTTGGGCTTTTCTGGTCCCATGACTGCAGCCTGGGAGGAGAGGACCTGGGCCTTCTCCAGGCCTTGGGCCGCTGCTGAGGACAGCCAGCGGGGACGCCCGATGACCCGGGTGGCTGTGTGGCTTGGTGCGGAGGGTGACAGGGCTTGTTTGGTTTCCCTAGGCAAACTGGGCATCGCGCCCCCCAGCTGTGTGAGTGACGTGGTGGAGATGGAGTGTGGCCGCGCGGAGGTGGACGAGATGATGAGAGAGGTGAGCGGTGCTGGCCAGCCTGGCAGCGACACTGGCCCATGCTGGGGAGAGCAGGGCCCGTGGGCCCTGGGCCCCCCCCCCTCCCCCGCCCACCTGCTCGAGGGGCACGTTGGCCTGCTCCTCCTGAGCTGCTGCTGGGTGTCAGGGAGCTCCTCTCAAGCGCTGCGACGTCCTGTGCTTCCTCGCTTTGGGGGCAGTCTTTTAAGTGAGACCTTGCACCCTTCCCAGGCCCGCTTCGGCCAAGAGAACAGCAGCCTGCCTGCCGCTGGGCCATCAGGATGCCTCATGGCTGTCAGACCCCTTAAGTTTCCAAATGTGAATTTTAGCGGGCTGGAAAATTGGTTAACCAGGTCTGTGATCACCAGAGTGATCATTAATAGGTTACCAGGGAAGGCCTCGGGGGCCTCCTCGGGACGCATGTGTTAGCTAACTGAGCACTGTCTTTTGTCCCTTTGCCATGTTGTTCCAAGGTGGGCTTCCCACAGCTCGAGTGGTGGCCACAGCCCTCGCCCGAGGCGGCGCGGGTGCTCGAGGAGTTCCTAGCTCGCTCCGCGGCTGCTTGCTGCCTCCCGCTTTGCAGGCGGCGGCCGTGAGGCTTCTGCGTGCTCTCTGGCTGAGCACCAACCAGCTCCTTGGCTCTGAGTCCCGCCTGCAGTGTCCCACTGTCCTCGGAAGGCTTTTCTCCCAGCTCAGCCATCCCTGTCTGCAGCTGTCTCAGCCTCTCCGCATCTGCATAACCTGGACCGTTTGGCCTGCGACAGGTGTTCCACCTGAAGGCCAGGGAGCGTCGGGCGGCCAGCAGGAGCTGGCCACGTGGCACGCTTGGTTGCTGGCCCGGTGGGTTTATGGCCAAGGCCTTTTAAGTGGCAAGGAAAGCTTAGCGTTGGTCTCCTTGGATGGAGGAGGCTGTGTTGCTGCAGTTGGGTGGCGGGTGTCTGGGAGCTGAGCAGTGCCCTCTTGCCGTTACAGCCTCCTGTGGACGACTACATGGGCATGATCAAGCGGAGCCCGTCCCCGCCAGAGGCCTGCAGGAGCCAGCTGCTCCCGGATTGGTGGGTGCCACAGCCTAACGCAGGTGAGGACCCCGCGTCCCGGGGACGCATAGGGGTTTGGCCTGTGACATTGGCTGACTGTTGAGAGTACTGAGCCCAGAGAGGTGATGACAGGCCCTGGCTCCCCACCAAGGCATGTCCGTGCTTCCTGTGCTTTGTGCAGGGTCTGGTGACCGTCCCCAGGGCTGGATGGAGGGCTCAGTGCTGGGCCACTTGTACCCATCCTGGGGTGCTCTATTCCATTTGGATGTTAGGGACCCCTCAGAGGCAACGAGAGCAGGTTCATCCTGCGGAGTGGGCCCAGGTTGGCAGGTGAAATGGCCCAGAGCTTTCTGGGAAGTTGCAGGTCTTCTTGAGCCTCAGTTTACTCCTCTGTGAGCTGGAGGCCCTGGGGCCTGGCCTGTGGGGTGAGGGTGGTAAGACCTGCCCTCCACCCCCCAAGGGCCAAGCTGGGCCCACTTGGGGCTCCGCTGCTCAAGGTGACTCACAGCCTGCCACTTTTGCAGCACCTTTGAGCTTCCTGTGACCCGGGGGACACAGCCAGCCTGGCAGGCTCAAAGACCAGTGTGGGCGGTGATGCCTTAGAGAATGCTGCCTTGGGTCCTGGGTGCCCTGGGTGGTGGCGCAGGGTCCCCCCGGGTGGGAAGGGAACGTGGCCTCAGGATCACTGGCAGGGACTGGAAGCCCACAGTGCCAAGCAAGTCCGCTGCCTCAGGCTTGGCCCGGGTCTGGCATCTTCAGTAGAGAAAACCTGGGCCTGCAAGAAAGTGCAAGGTCAGCAGAAGCTGTGGCGGGTCTCAGGACTCTGTGGGCAGCCTGTGGCCTCTGGTTAGCTGCCAGCAGACAGCATGCTGAATTGGTTCTCTGTCCCCTGCAGGCTTGCCACTGGTGACCGGGTACCCTGCCTATGACCCACACCACACAGGTATGGAGTGTTCTGGGCTGGCACGGGTGCTGTTCAAATGCAAAGGCCAGTGAGCCGTGTGGGCCCGAAGCAGAGCACCCACCTCCTCCTCTTCCTCCTCCTCCTCTTCCTCCTCACAGTGTGACCTCGGAATGGGCCTCTGTCCCCCCCTTGCATCTCCACACCCTGTCCCCTGTGGATGGAGGTGGCCTCCTGCTATGGGATACTCTTCAAGTCTCTAGGATTGAGGTTCAGACTGCAGGCAGTGGCACAGAGTGGAGAAAGCTGGTGTCTCCCCAGCATGCAGGTTCTTAGTGGGGAGCTGGGGACATGGGCAGAGGGGAGCTTAGGGCTTAGAGAGGCATATGGCCGTCCTGGGGCAGAGGTACGTGCTTGCCCAGCCAGGAAAGCTGTTCCACCCAGCTGCTGTGTGGGTCACGGGACCGAGCCGTGGCCTGTGCCGTGCTGTGGCTGTCGGTGAGAGGTGAGGACAGTCTGTGGAGGAAGTTGCCTGGCCCTCCCAGAGCTGTCTCAGCATGAGGCGGGGGAAGTGGCCCTGGCGGCCACCCTGCCAAGGGTCTGACACCCCATCCTTGGAGCCCCAGCTGGTGTGGGCTCCCCGGCGCTCGGCCCCGCAGAGTTTATAAGATTCAGGGATGAGGTGGGCAGCAGAGGACACGGGGTGCCGAGAGGCCATGCCCTGGGCCTGAGACCAGCGGGTGTTGCGTCCCTGTTTCCAGGGAAGCAGGAGTGCTGGCTTCCATGGGAGCCCTTGAGGTGAGGCTCAGGGACCAGTGTGGGTGGTGATGAAGTGAGGTGCTGGCCACAGGTCCCCTCGTGCTGGCGTCTGCTGCGGCCTCTCCCATGTTTCTGTGCAGCTGTGGCGCGGGCTACAGACTGGGCCAGTGCCCCCACTTTGCACCTGTGCGGCTGCGCAGATCCCCTCCCGCACCAGGGTGCCTTCTTGTCCTCACTGGGGCAGTGGTCCTGGGGTTCAGTCCTCTCCTGCCATGGTGAGCAGCTAGCCCTGGGCACAGCCCGGGGTCCTGCTGCAGTTCAGGAGCCCTTCTGCTGAGACCCTCTTGTCCTGCCCCGTGTGTCAATTGACAACTTGTGCCGAGTGCCCGTGTGCGAGCGGCAGCCACAGAAGGCAGTGTGCTGCTGGCTGTGCGTTGCCAGGAAATGACGCAGAGACAAGCAGCCACGGGCTGGGCCACACGGCTGGGGGTGGCAGGGCTGGGGCTCCCTGTCGGGCCAGGCCTTGGCATCACGTGTGCGCAGCTCCCCGGTGGTGCCGCCTGTCTGCACCGGGCCGCAGGTGCTGCCCTGAGATGAGGCGCAGACAGCAGAGCCCGGTCCCTGCGTGACGGCAGCGCCTTCCGTGGGAGCAAAGTTCAAAATTCATTCAGGGAAAGGAGTGTCAGTGTCCGCAGGATGCACACGGGGCACGCTTGAGGGGACCACGGGAGCAGGGCGCAGAGAGGCCAATCCCATTGCCTTTCGGCTGGGTGGCCCTGCCCGGATCTGTTTCCCGGAGTGTGCAACAGACAGGGTGGAGTGTACGGCTCGGGCTCCTTGCTCTGAGTGTAGAGTCCCCGAGGAGCAGAGTGGGGCCTGTGAACAGGGTGGGGACTCTTTATTACTCGAGCAGAGTCCAGGGGGAGCGTCCAGGTGCCCCGGGCCGTGGTGCAGGTGGCACGCTGCCCGGCTCTTGGGACTCCAGGGACAGGAACATCTCACCGTTCGAGCAGTTCAGCGGGTCCCCTGCACGGCCTGCAGCACCACACAGGACCGTCAGACTCAGCCAGCACCTTGTCAGTGGGCTCCGTTTAAGGCTACTGCTGAGCAGATTCCTGGAATATCCCACATGTCTTTTTTTTTGTCTTTTTCTTTGTGTGTGTGTATGTGTGTGTGTGTGTGTACCAGGGATTGAACTCAGGACCTTGCTCTTGCCGGGCCAGCACTTATGCTGCTGAGCTATATCCCTGGCTAATGTGCCACCTTTAGATGTCACTTGCATTCCCACCCGCACTTCCTGTCACTCAGACTTCTGTCACTTAAGCCCCACCTTCACAGTGGCTTTTCACAGCCAGGGGCCACCTGGACTCTGAGGAAGGGGAGGAGGGGCGTAGTATTTTTCTCACTCCTTTACTTTTTCAAAGTAGCCCCCTGAGGAACCACTGTCTCTGCTTGCAAAAGGAAGAGCCTTTTTGCTCCTTCTGGGGGCAGGGGGTCAGAGGCCAAAGCTGGGGCAAGAGGGCCAAGGGCATCATTAGTAACTTCGGGTCAGAGCCCTGGGTCAGAGCCACTGTCCTAACAGGAAGTTGATGGGCAGGAGGTGCTAAGGGTCAGCTGCCCCCTCCCGCTGCGGCTTCCTCCTCTGGTCACCTGCCACCACCTGGCAAGGGTGGCCTGTGGAGTCCTCTTGGGTGGAGCCCCTCTGTCCTGTTCACTGGCAGTGCCTGCTCCATGCCAGGGCTTGGGGGGAGAGTCTCTGAGCCCATGGCACCCCCAGAAACTGACACAGTGAGAAGTGACACCCTAACTTTTTCTGCTTCCTGTTTCCCATCTCATCCTCCTGGACCTCACTGCAGGTCCGAGTGTGAAGCAGCCATGGATGTGCTTTCGTCCCAGTGGGAAGCACGTGTCAGTCACCAGGCCTTGCGTCCCACATCCTGTGGCAGGGTGTGGGGTGTAGACCTAGGTTTCCTTTGTTTACCCACGGACATGCTTGTGCCTATGAGAATGCCACCTCCTGAGTGTCACTTGACCTTCCTGAGCACGTCCCAGGCACAGGCACCGCGGCGCCCGTGTGGGAGGAGGGTGACTGGATGGCTGGCACTGAGGGCTCTCAAACGCCGCCCTGACTGCCCCATCTTCCTCCGCAGCCTTCTCTCAGATGGTGATCAGCTTCTACTACGGGGGCAAGCTGGTGGGCCAGGCCACCACCACCTGCCCCCAGGGCTGTCGACTGGCCCTGGGCCCGCCGGGGCTGCCCAGCACCAAGCTGTACGGGCCCGAGGGCCTGGAGCTGGTCCGCTTCCCACCGGCCGACACCATCCCCAGCGAGCGGCAGAGGCAGGTGACACGCAAGCTGTTCGGGCACCTGGAGCGGGGGCTCCTCCTGCACAGCAACCGCCAGGGCGTGTTCGTGAAGCGGCTGTGCCAGGGCCGCGTGTTCTGCAGCGGCAACGCCGTGGTGCGCAGGGGCAGGCCCAACAAGCTGGAGCGCGATGAGGTGGTCCAGGTCTTCGACACCAGCCAGTTCTTCCGAGGTTGGTGCCGCCACCTTGGAGGCCGCCCCGCCTCTGTGTGTGTGGGGTAGATGCACGGGGGTTGCAGCCAGGGCCCCGAACCTCGCTCTGCACTTTGTCTTTGAGCTCTAGAGGGTCTCTGGCAGGGGGTGGTGGAGTGGGGTGAGCAGGCAGCCCTGGGCCCCACCTTCTAGCTGCCCCTGGCCCTCGCTGTGGGAGACAGGGGCTCAGCCTCTGCAGCTCATGGGGCCCGGGCCCTGCTGAGCATGTCTGAGGTGCACGGATGTGCGTGCTCAGTGACACGTGGGCGCTGCTGTGCTGCCCACTGACGTCCCCGCTCTGGCCACCGGCTTGAGAGCACGTGCGCCCCTCGCTTTCCAGAGCCTCTTCCGCTGTCAGCTCTATCCCACCTGTCCCCAGCCCGATGCCCGGAGCCCGCCCCCACCCTTGCGCCCCTGTGTCCCCACAGAGCTGCAGCAGTTCTACGGCAGCCAGAGTCGCCTGCCCGACAGCAGGGTGGTGCTGTGCTTTGGGGAGGAGTTTCCGGACACGGCACCCTTGCGCTCCAAGCTCATCCTGGTGCAGGTGAGAGTGAGTGGCCAGGTGTCCAGGTGCCAGGAGGGACCTTGCGCCTAGGCCGGGGCGAGGTGGTGGGAATCCCCCCTGGGGCCAGGGCAGACCTTCGGATGTGGGCGGGTGACTGGGCTCAGCACCTCAGTACGTGGGTGTATCTTTCTTTGGGTGCTGTTTTAAATCAAAGCCTCTCTTCGTGGAAAGATTCCAGCAGTTCAGGTACCCTCAGTGTGAGTGATAGGTCAGGACTTTACAAGCCTAAGTGTAGTCTAAGACAAGGCATGCTAATGGTCGACTCCAGGCATGAGGCAGCCTCTGGGGGACACGGCCCGCAGGTGGGCAGCGCGGGGCAGCGCAGCTCTGGGTGGAGCCTGGCCATCTGCGGCCCCCCACTTGACGCTGTGTGGGGGTCCTGCAGGTGGAGCAGCTGTACGTCAGGCAGCTGGTGGAGGACTCGGTGAAAAGCGGCGGCCCTGTCTCTGTGCTGCCGGCGCCCGAGGAGCCCCAGCTGGACCAGGCCTTCCGGATGTTTCCTGAGATTTGTGCCTCACACCAGAGACCTTTTTTCAGAGAAAACCAGCAGATTACTGTCTAGGCGGCGTCTCTCCACGCTGCCTCACCCTGCCTGTGACTCACCGGCCACAGTGACAATGGCAAACACAATGCTCCGTCGGGGTGGGCCGCCGGCTGTGAGGCTGAGGAGCCGCGCTGGCACACACAGTTGGCCGGCGTTCTGTTCACTCAGGAGGTGGGAACTTTAGCGCAGGTCTGGGCCTTTAAATATGATCAGAGATTAAAAATTGCATTTTCTGCATTTTTTCTTTAATTATTCTTAGTTGCTATGACTCATTCTGCATTTGGGGTTAAGTCAGTGTTCCAAAAACTTGTCATTCCTGGTGGCGGATCCTTTGAGTGGAGCGTAGAATCAGCCTGTGAGAAGCTTCTCCCTGTCTGTGTCTAATGAAGGGCAGAGACGGTGGCTTCCCATGCTCGACTCTGTGTGGACAGAGATCTGCGTACTGCTAAGCCCTTTAATAAGAGTTCTCAGTATTTGCTGAAAGCCCCCTAAGAAGGGGTGGAAGCCGAACCCTGTTCTTGTCAGGAGAGCTCTGTGCTCCCTGGATTTGGTGCCAGGATCGCACCTGTCCACGTGGTGGGGTCTTAGGGCGTCGAGGATTCAGCTAAGCAAATTTTTCCTTTGGGCTGTTATTACCTTGAAGCTGGGAGCTAAATTCATTATTTTTATTTTTGTAATTAAATCATTCCAGATTCCTTTTTCTTTCTAGATGGTTTTGACTTGTTTTAAAAAATTTGTACTTGTAATTATCTTACATGCTGTATTGTAAGCTGCTTTGAGTCTTTTTTACTTTAAAGTGAGCAGGATACCAACAAAGCCCAGCAGGTGCCTGCGGCCATGGAGTGTTTCACACGTGCTCAGCTGGCTCTGTGCTCTGCTGTGCGGCGGGCACCCTGGAGCTGGGCCTCTCATCTGGGGTGTGCTGGGTGCAGTGGCAGGGGCTGTCGGCCTCCTCCCCGCCACTCTGCGGGGCTCCCCAGCCCACCCCTGTTCCAGCCAGTGGTGGCGGTGGAGAAGCTGGCAGCGCACCTCAGCTCTGGCCCTGCTCGACTGGCAAATGAGCTGTGTTTGCTACCTGGGACAGAGGGGCGGGGAGCTGAGCACAGGCCAGAGACCAAAGGCTTGGTGGCTTGGCTTGGTGGCCAGTGCTGTTCACACCTGTCACCCCTCTGACTCTCCAGCTAATGCGTCTCTAAAACTGTGTCCAACAAAAGCAGGATTAGAAGTTGCTCAAACTTGTCGTGTAGAAGCATCTTGTGTTTCACCAGCTTAAGCCTCCTCCTAGGCACGCATGTCCTGTGGATCCACGGGCATCAGCACGCCAGACTGCATGGATGTTGGGAGCCACTTGCTGCAGATGCAAGACTTGGGGGTGCAGAGTGGCTGGGGGCACCGTGGGTGCAGGTGCCAGGCAGGCCTGGGCTGTGGGGAGGGTCCCCTGCACTCTGTCCTGGGGGAGAGGGTCAGGGTCCCTTCTCTCCAGA
>PVKN010007013.1:0-20605 GCA_004027915.1 Capromys pilorides
CCTTTTGGCATTGCCTTTGTATTTAGTTTTAATGTCCCAGATGTGTCAAATTTGTATCATAAAAAAATAGTGGGTGGGAGGGGAAAAGGGAAAAAAAGAGACTTATAAAACTCAAACTGCTAGTGTAGTTAATGATGAGTTTTTATAGATTTTAGCACAGAATCAAAGGTTAATTTTCAGAAAATAAACAAAAATAGTCAAAGAAAATAACCAAAACTTACTATTTGATTTACATAGAAACAAACTTCAGTGGCAAATAAAATGTGTTAAATTTAAAGATATGCAAAAAATATATAGCAAGCATATACAAGTATATCTCCTGCCACACAACTGACTGGTTGAAAAGATGTCTGCCTGTGCGACACTCAGGAATGTTAATACATAATCATATACTACCTGAGTGACTTCAGATAAACTTTTAAGTGGTTAGGTACTGAAAATGTACAGTAGCATTGAAGCTAGTAAGAAAATAGAGTGAGCAAGTCATGATGGTATACACCTGCTATCCCTGCACTCTGAGAGGCTGAGGCAGAAGTATGAGAAGTTTAAGCCTAGCCTGGACAACTTAGCAGGAGACCTTGTGTATAAAACAGGGCTGGGTATGTAGCGCAGTGAAAAGATAAATAATTTTGAGCAATAAAATATGAAGAATGAAGAATACCCAGTAATTCACTTTGTTAAATAGAGAAAGTCATCTCTGTATTATAAGGGATTTCATTTTTTGTGTAGTTACTTGCTTAAGATGTCACTTGATTTGTTTCCTATAAATTAAAACAGTATTTTAACTAATTCCAAAGTTAATAGTGTCAAGTTTCTACATTAAGAAATGTAGAAACAGGATGGCAGCCAGGTTCCAACTTTAGAAATGGGAGATCACTATGAGCTGATTGGAAATACTGACCTTTTAGAATAGAAAGGGCCTTAATTAACAGCAACACATACAAAATCCGGCCAGTTGTGTATGTGTTGTTATTGATTGGTCTTGAATGTCTCTATGTTAAGATGAACAATATGACAGATTGGGCTTGGTGGTGCCTGCCTGTAATCCCAGCACTTGGGAGGCTGAAAACAGGACTATCACTAAGAGTCTGATCTCTGTAGCCAGACTCTGTAGACTGTACTAAATTTAAAAAACAAAAAAAGATGAAAATAATGCGATGAAAATCATGGAGTTTGATGATCAAGTGTAGGCAGCAGTGAATAGAGATGAATACTGTTAGCTGCACGAGGGTCTATTTTGACTCAAAATAAGAGTCATTTTCTGTGTCTTCATAATGTTTGATGAAGGTTTATTGAGTAAGAAATTAAATGTATATACACACACTAGTACTTTTGGCTTTGAATTAGATAAGTATAGACATGTAGTAAATGATTTTCAGTCTTCAACCCTATATAAAAATTAGCATTTTTTTCTTATTCAGCTGGAAAAAAATATCTGAGACATAACTGGTTTTTAATTCTTCCATATGTTTTAAAATAATGTTATAGGGCCAGTGATATAGCTCAGCAGACTAAGTGCTTGCTTAGGGAAGCACAGGGGCCAGAGTTCAGTTCCTGTCCCTGCCTGCCGCACCGGCACTGCTCTTGAGCTCACTGAGCCAGCAGTGGAGTTCGGGCACAGTGATGCACATCTGTAATCCCAACACTTGGGAGGCAGAAAACAGGAGGATCACTATGAGTCTGGGCTATGTAGTGAGACCCTAAAGAGAAAAAAAAAAAAAAAAAGGATAAAAAATAATGTTGTACCTTTCCTGTGTGTGTGGTGTCCTCCTCCCCCTTTTTTTCTTGATAAATAGTCTATAACAGCTCTTATTCCAGAGAACAGATCAAGACTCAGTGAGGATAGTTAATCTGGTCATGGTTATACAACTAAGGTATTAACAAAGTGCTGACTGCACAATGTCTGACCTCTAGAATCAACCCATTGCCACAGAAGAAAAGTCAAGAAGATTCAAGAAGAAGCAACAGGGAAAGCGCAGAAGCCAGGGTGAAATCACAAAAGAACGAGAAGATGAGTGTTTCAGCTGTGGGGATGCTGGCCAACTGGTCTCCTGCAAGAAACCAGGCTGTCCCAAAGTTTACCATGCAGACTGCCTCAATCTGACCAAGCGACCAGCAGGTTGGTGCCAGAATCTATAGAGTGCTGCTTATTCTCTTCCAAAATCCTCAGGTTCTGATAGCACTTGATTCAGTATGGAAAAGAGTAACATTTGATTTCCTTCATGTTTAGGGATGTAGTCCATGTTTTTCATTCTGCAAATAAGTGGTAACCAAGGCTTAGAATCATAAATTACAGAAAGTGCTGGGGAGATAGCTCCATGGCACAAGTGCCTGCCTGGCAAGTGCAAGGTTGGGAGTTCGAACCCTGGTCCTGCAAAAACAAACAAATTACAGGAAATGCAAAGAAATTAATTAAATTTCAAATATTCTATTTGTCTCTTTTTCCCAGCGGCACAAAAATGTCAGTTTTTCTCTATAATGCATGAGATGAGATAGTCAAGACTGAGATAAGTTGTTGCAATTAGATAAAGGAGCTAGATTGAAAACCAGGTTTTCAGAGGGCCAGCAAGATAGCTCAGCAAAATAAGCGCCTGCTTAGGCAATTGCAGGGACCCGGGTTCTATCCCTGGTACTGCATGCCTCACTGGCCCTTCCCCCAGGTGTGCTCAGCTGAGGCAACAGAGTTCAGGCATGGTGGCACATGTCTGAAATCCCAGCACTGGGGAGGCTGAAGACAGAAGTATCACTATGAGTCTGAGCTAGGTAGTGAGATACCCTGTGACAGAGAGGGGGAGGGAGGGAGGGAGAAGGAGAGAGGGAGAGAGACCTTTGGGTTGTTTTAGTCTGTGAAAGATGGGGCGACACCCCTCTAGTCACTGTCTACCTAACTTGCCCTACACTGGGTCTCCTCTTTTATGACATAAACTTCTTTGCTTTGAAGAAACTGTAGTCATAGTAGGCCAGGCATGGTGGTGCATGCCTGTAATCCCAGCACTCGGGAGGCTGAGGCAGTAGGATCAGTGCAAGTTCAAGACCAGCCTGGGTTACAAAAGTGAGTTCAAGGCCCGCCTGAACTGCATAGGGAGACCCTGTCTCAAAAAGACAAAAAAACAAACAAAAGATCTGTAGTCATATCTATTAAAATGTGAGAGAGCTGCTCAGGCAGGATATTGTGATAGCATAAGTTGATAACCATTTGTTCATAATTTAGGGTTTGAAGATTGGAAGGATTTGGAAATGCTAGATGTTTTTAAGAATAAAAGAAATGAGTAGTGAGTCATTCCAGGATAAAGTGATTATGTATCACTAGTGATCTCTATTGAAGAATAACAGATATGGAACTTTGGAGTGCAAGTGAAATATCTTCCTCAATTGGCTTTCCTTTATTATGTCAAAAAGGAAGTTGGGCCAGGGATATAGCTCAGCAGAACAAGTGCCTGCCTGGTAAGCACAAGGTCCTGAGTTCGATTTTTGGTTGTTCCCCATCCCAAATGTCTTCTTGAATTGGCTTTCTCCTTTACTGTCAGGTTTATGAAATGATAGAAACCCTAGGCTATAACACTGAAAGGTGAATGCCAAAATATAAATTTGGGACTTAGATATCTGAGAAATGATTACTCATGACTGTCATGAACATGGTATGATATAACTGTGCCTGTATTCCAACAGTGAGGCCAAACATAGTTTATTTGGGGTGGGAATGCTGTCCATAGTCAAAAACTCAGATTTCATAGGAAAGGGAGTAGAGGTAGGTACAAGCTCACATTGAGTTTGACTCTTTTCCACTGATTCTATTTGAATAATATAGAAAGTTTTGTGCTTTAAGACTTAAAATTGAGGCCAGGGAAGTAGCTCAGGGGCACAAATGCCTGTCTGGCAAGTGCAAGGTCCTGAGTTTGATCCCCAGTTCTTGGGGGGGGGGGGGGGAGGATGTAAAATTGAACAAAGATATGTTTCCCTTTTTTCCCCCAATCCTATATCTTTCTCTATTTCTGTTAAAACCATGTAAGAAGGGGCATAAATAGCTAAGATGTTTTTCTTTGAGATACATGTTTGAAAAGTGTCCAGTACAGTGCAGTTTGCAGAAATACGAAAGTAGTACTGAAAAGCTTCATCCTAAAGGAATTTAGGGATTGGTTTAGTTGGGTTTTTGTTTTTCTTCCTTCCTAAAAGTAGTTTAAAGATATGAATTTACTCATGCTTTTATTTAGTCAATAATTGCTCAACCTTGATACTTTGCTGTTATTCTATGTATTGTTTTGCACAGAAGAGGGAGGAAGCTGAAATTCTGGGGAAGGAATAATAGAAGGTAAGTGGCATAAACTCTCTGAAAAAGGTAGCAGTTTGAAAAAGGCTTATAGCCACTAAACTGAACCTGTTTTAGAGCCATGGCTCATCTCACATACATCTTTTTCCTAAGCTTTTATTCATTTTTCTATATTTTCAGGCAAGTGGGAGTGTCCTTGGCACCAGTGTGACATCTGTGGAAAGGAAGCAGCCTCTTTCTGTGAGATGTGCCCAAGCTCGTTTTGCAAGCAACATCGGGAAGGGATGCTCTTTATTTCCAAACTTGATGGTCGTCTCTCTTGTACTGAGCATGATCCCTGTGGGCCCAACCCTCTGGAACCTGGGGAGATCCGTGAGTATGTGCCTCCCTCAGTGCCACTGCCTCCAAGCCCCAGTATTCACCTGGCAGAACAATCATCAGGAATGGCTGTTCAGGGGCCCAAGATGTCAGATAAGTCACCTGCTGATGCCAACCAGTCATTGCCGCTCTCCAAAAAAGCTCTGGCAGGGACCTGTCAGAGGCTACTGCTACCTGAAAGACCTGTGCAGAGAAGTGACTCCAGCTCCCAGCTTTTAGATAGGGTCAGAGACCTTGCTGGATCAGGGACCAAATCACAAACCTTGTTACCAAACCAGAGGCCACTGGAAAGGCCACCTGCCGTGGAAGGACCAAGACCGCAGCTATCTGACAAACCCTCTCCAGTGATCAGCCCAAGTTCCTCACCCTCAGTGAGGTCCCAGCCAGTGGAAAGACCTCTGGGGATGGCTGATCCAAGGCTGGATAAATCTATAGGTGCTGCCAGCCCAAGGCCCCAGTTACTGGAAAAAACCCCAGCCCCCACTGGCATGAGACTTCCACCACCAGACAGACTGCTAATCACCAATAGTCCCAAACCCCAGATGTCTGAGAGGCCTACAGACAAATCCCACACCTCTTTGGCTCAGAGACTTCCACCTCCTGAGAAAGTACTATCAGCTGTAGTACAGACCCTGGTAGCTAAAGAAAAAGCACTGAGGCCTGTGGACCAGAACACTCAGTCAAAAAACAGAGCTGCTTTGGTGATGGATCTCATAGACTTAACTCCTCGCCAGAAAGAACAGGCCCCTTCTCACGATGTCACACCACAGGCTGATGAGAAGATACCAGTGTTGGAGTCAAATTCATGGCCCGTTGGTAAAGGTCTGGGGCATATGCCACGAGCTCTGGAGAAAGGCAGCATGTCAGATTCCCTTTTCCAGTCACCTGGGAAAACCGCACCCCATTCAGAGCACACCTGGCAAGCTGTTAAATCACTCACCCAGGCCAGACTTCTTTCTCAGCCTCCTGCCAAGGCTTTTTTATATGAGTCAGCTACTCATGCTTCAGGAAGAGCTCCTGCAGGAGCTGAGCAGACCCCAGGGCCTCCCAGTCAACCTCTAGGCATGGTGAAGCAGGTGAAGCAGATGGCCGGAGGCCAGCGTCTACCTGGACTAACTGCCAAAAGTGGCTCATCCTTTAGGTCTCTTGGAAAGGCTCCATCCTCCCTTCCCACTGAAGATAAGAAGTTGCCAACCACAGAGCAAAGTCATTGGTCCCTGGGAAAAGCTTCTCCAGGGACAGGGCTCTGGCCCATAGTGGCTGGACAGGCACTGGCACAGTCTTGCTGGTCTGCTGGAAGTTCACAGACATTGGCACAGACTTGCTGGTCTATTGGAAGAGGGCAAGATCCCAAAACAGAGCAAAATACACTTCCAACTCTTAACCAGGCTCCTGCCAGTCATAAGTGTGCAGAATCACAACAGAAATAATACTTGTAAATGTCACACATCCAGACAAGCTGTACCCAGGGTACCATATGGGGAAGGGAATCTATGTTTCTTTCTTTGCCCTCTTTGAAAAACAGACCTATCCCAACATTCTTCCACTGTTATTCTTTCCTTGTATTACAGTACTCAGAACTCTTGTGATATTAGCCAGTGGGGGTTTCTGGTTTTGTGAACCATGTGTGGAAATTCAATTGGCCCCAGCCATCCAGACAGACTTGCATCTCTTTTCCCTAATTTTTACACACAGTCAACTTAAAATAAAAAGTCCACTCTGGAGTCAAGCATGGAATTCAATTCTGGTCAAGCTGGAGAGCGTAGGGGCCTTTAAAGCTATTTCTTCAGCCTAAAAGAGCCTCATTGAGGGCACTCCATTAACTGTTGGGAGAAAGCATTCATGTGTGCTAGGCTTAGTGTGCACTGACAGAAAACACAGATACATAAAAAAGCCTTGATTTCTATGAGCTTAACTTGCTACCTAGGTTCCCAAAGCTATTTTCAAGAGCCTTAGACCTGGAAACAACAGAAAATATTGAGGAGCCTTGGATTTCCAGGCTTATTTTGACATGTTCTGTGTGGCATCAGAAGTAGCTGTGTCAAACAAGTGTCTCCTGGTTGTGGTGTGAGTGCATGCATGTGTATGTACACATGCATCTTTAAAACTCTTTTGTAGATGGAAGCATCAAGGTCAAGAACAGGTTTTGGCTGGGGCAGCTGCTATTTTCATGTGCATTATACCCAGTCTGCATATATGTCCTGGAGAAGCAGCTAGTTTTGGAGGAGCTGGGTTCTATGAGGATGTAGCTAGGTTTCTAGCACTGAAGAGAATCGGCAAGCTTACTTTTCTTTTCTATCAATTTTTACATGAATCCATCATCATCCCCACCCGTTTTCTCAAAACACTCAGGTGCTTTCAGATTTCGGTCTCAGGCAATGGACATAGGGAATCTGGCCAGCTGTGAGCCAGACACACTAACTTTCAGAACAGTGCTGGACCCTAATGGAAAATTATTTCTGCCCTAGTCCTTTGTCTTTTTAATTTTGAACTGAGGGAGTCCTCTTTACCACCTCCCTGAGAATTGCTGTGCTTATGGAGAGCACTTGCCTGCTGACTTAGATCAAAAGCCAGAACCTTTCCCTAAGACTGGAGAGAGAAAATGCTTGGAGCAATGTCCAGTCTTAAGAGATGATTCCTCATTAACTGCTGATTATCTGTTACTGCTGCGCTGAGCTGGGGGACACAAGGGCTGGGAAATCTATTGGTGCTACCCTGCCCTGCCGATCACCCAGCTCAACCTGCCAACAGGTAGTGCTGTTTGGCTAGTTCCTTCCCACTCATCCACCCTTCCTGTCCCTAATCCAAACAAATCTCTCCGCTTTGCCAACTTAGCCAGCAGCTTTAGCCAGTAGGTGACCTTCTGGCCCTAGTGTCTCCTGACTATTGTGTCAGTTACTACTTTTACATTCTCAACCGGATTCTGTACCTTGTCCCAATTTTCTCCTAAGTTACTTACTAAGGTTACATCACTTCCAAGGGAAAGGAACAGTAGTTATAGAAGCATTTGCGCTTTATATAAAGATTGAAACAGAAAAGGCTTTTATTTCCCAAAGTCTAATCTGTGGGGCTGAGATACTTGAACTTAGGCAGAGGGACAAGGCTGGGCAGGGCTGTCCTGATAAAGGCTATCCCTGCTGAGACCTAAGAGTCTGTTCTGTGATTTCTACCTGCCTAGTTCTTCCATTTCGCCCTTTTTATCCTCTTCCACATCATCAGAGAAGGAAAAGCTGTTTGTTCAAAAGGAAGAGAAATATATAAAGCATCTTATTTTCTTTTAAAAGAATTTTAAACCATGAAAAAGATATTTTTAAAGAAATTACCCAGAACATTAAAGTTCACTATATTAAGTATTTATCATGTGTGGAATAAGTATATAATTGCAGCTAGTAGGCCCCTTCCCTAACCTTTTAGGTTGTGAGTAGGTTGCTTGGTGCCAGTCCTATGTGCCCTTTGCTCTCCTGTCATCTGTAGTTGTGATAAAAAATCTGCACTGCACTGTCAAAATCTCCCTTCACTATGTTGTGTGTTCAGTTATCTTATTAACTTTGTTTCATGAAATAAACTGTGAATTTTTTTGGGGGGGTGGGCATGCAGGCTATGTAAAGTTTTAATTCTCAACTAGCTTTTTCTGTAATAGGCTATAGTAGGGTGGTTGATTTTGACAGCCATCTAGAAAAGGCTCACAGATCAGGAGGGAGTGAAGGATAGGGGGCTGCAGTTGGCCACTTTTTGGTTTTGATTTGGTCTTTTCATTCTTTACCATTCACTGGAGGCTTTGTTCCAGACCTGCCTAGGAAAACTTCTGAGCTATGTATTTAGTTTTGGGTGACAGTTCTTTCAATGCAGTGACAACCAGGCTTCTCTCCAGAACATGACTCAGGGTGTTGAATGGAAATTAGAAGGTCAAGCCATTGGGCCCACTGTGATAGCATGGAAGCAGTCACTATCCAGTTAGCAGTCAGCACAGCTGGCAAATGATTCACATATGAAGGTGGGGAGAGGATAACTCAGCACCCTTTCCAGACTTCTGAAGCCTGCAGTGAGACTTTTTCTTCAAAGGAGTGGGTAGACTGGCAGTAAATCTTTTATTTTAGAAACTTCTGATGGTTGTACAGGGTGGTATTTTATTGTTTGGTATTTCGCTTAATACCCTAAGTTCTCAACAGAGTCTGCTTATGAGCCAGTTTCCCAGAAGCCTTTTTGAGGGGCAAGCCAAAGATAGAAATGCTCCATAGCTAAAAAATTAATACCTCTCTGAATCCTGATAAATCAAAAAACTATTGAAACTGTTGCAATTTGTATTCAAAGTCTCGTGTTTCTCCTGCAGGAACTAACTCGTAACAAAATGGCTGTCATTGCCACAAAAGCATAATTTCAGATGCCTGCTTTTTTCTAGTTACTGAGTTTGGGATTACTTAAATCACTTAATCCGCTTCTGAGCCAAATTCATCTTTTTGGCATTGATTAAAAGAATTATTCTTTGAAACTGTCCACCCTACACTACAGTCAAAGTATGAGGTGTACTAGCAATCCTGTGGCACTATATGCTTACAAAACGAGTCCCAAGTTGTATTTTGATGTTGCCTTGTGAGAACTATCAGGAAGGAGTGCTGGTCCACATGCAAAACAATCAAGAGCATTAAATTTGATAGGTTTTTCTAGTAGCTCCTATACAAAGGTTGTCTCCTAAGGCTTGGGACATTGTCAACCTCTTAGGGTTTGTCACCAGGTCAGAGGGGCCCAGTGGCCTAACCTCCAAGACCATGGCAGGAAAGGCATTACCTCAGTCCTTTTTCCTGCTGGGTAACATTTGACTTTTCATGTTAAGACATTCCAATGATTTAGAGCCAGGTAACTGCTCTGGGAGCCCTTGTTTGTCTGTGGCCATTTAGCTCTCAGCTGAACATCCTAAGCCAGTACAGCAGGGCCAGGAGCTGCTGTAGAGTAAACTGAAATAATTGCTTCGTGTACACATACACATAATGATGGTGCTAATTTCATTATATAAATAAGCACTGCCAAGGGTTGAGGGACTGGTTACTTGAGAAAGTTGAGTTCCTATTTGGAAGGGAAGAGATTTCATACAACAAAGTAGCACCTCAGTAAAGCCTGTACTCAACCCTGGAGTGGGCCCATGCAATCCTGAGGTGGAAGAGATCCTATAACTAGGTTAAAGGTGATCACTGAGATTTTTAGGCCTGGGGGGGCGGTCACTTTGTACATAGTTTCCATCCATACCACCAGAAACAGGCTGGTAGAGAGCTCTGGGTCTCCCTCCAATACCGTCTGCCCCTCTACCTCTTCTACTCTCATGAAAGCATCTCTTGCTTATGAAAATTAAGGGTAGTACTTCTTAAGGAAATGAAGAGTTTACTTAGCAATCTGCAGACTCAGAATGTTTCTTGCCAACAGTACATAATAAATTCTTCTGTGGTCCTTTTCCTAGAGTTGTCTTCTCATGACTATAAGAATACCAGGCTATTAGGGGCCCTGGAACCACAACATGGGGCTCAGTAAAGCTATGAACAAACACAGGGAGCAGAGCATAAATGAACTGTCCTGGTCCATTATGCTCCAGGTTAGGTGGAACAGGTAGTCTCCCAGCTTGAGGTGGTACTGCCTGTGTGTGTATGTAGCTGTGGGGAAGGTGGTGAGTGCAGCACACAGGAGCTTGTGGAAGAACAGCTTTGTAGGTCTTGGCAAAGAAACAAGCTGACGAGATCCATTTTTATACTTTTAAGAGGGGAGGGGCAGGGGATCCAGCTAAGGCCCATCACTATTGCCTCCCCCACCCTGCCCTGTCCCCTCAGACTGTCAGCTGGAAGTGAAACTCCTAGTGAAAGAGGGGAACCCTGTGCTAGGTGTCCCCATAAACATGTACTGTAATTCTTTGTATATATAAAAAATAATACTGTAAAGTAAAGTTTAACTTTACTCTTATGGCCCTTGCTCTGTGGTTTTTGTTTTTGGTTTTTTTTTTTTTTTTTTTTTTTTTTAATATATATTGTCCATGGGAAGGTGTAGTCTTAACAAGACAGACTGGACTGAGAATCACAGAACCACCCCAGGAATAGCTCCCTTTGGGGGACAAAGCAGAGCTGAGGCCTTTGGCCAAACATTTTCTGAGAGTAGCACTGGCTTCCTCCCAGGTGCTACAGCTGCCTAAACATCTTACCCTCCAGTTTGGAGTGGCTGGTGTCAGTTTCAGTCTCCTCCACAGGAAGCTTCTGTCACTCAAGAAGGAAGAGTATTTTGAGGAATTGGTTTGAAAAAGAGAAGTGGAACCAAAGCACTTTGAGTATTGAGTCTGACATTGTTTACTTCAGAGGCAAGAAAGCTGGGGCAAAGGACAGAATGGAAGGTGAGGCCCATAAACCATAAAGGGCTGCAATATACTTCCTTCTGGTTGAACAGGAAGCACCACCCCTGTTTACAGTAACATCTGAACCTTTAGAAATGTAAGGACCTTCAAAACCTAAAATTTTGGGGGAATCTTGGGAGTGTTTTCCCCTTATGTCTTTAACACTAGTCTTCCAGCAAAAAGCCTTCAAGGGAAGAGCATGGTGAAGGCATTTAGTATTGAAGTTACTCTTGGGTGGGGCTTGGGGCTCTGCTACTGAGTTACATCCCCACTGAGCCTCTCTGGTCCTCCAGATGGGGTTCACCAGTTTGACTTTGGGCTTTGAATCTTGCCCTCAGCCTCCCCAGGACACATACATGTGGCACCATGCTTGGCTCACTTAGGATCTTGACAATAGTTTGGTGTAAGTCATTTAAAGCTAAGTAACTCAAGTGTTAAAAGTCACTTTTCTGTGTTAGCTGAAATGGATATGACTGTAGATCCATAAAACCTCTGCATTTTGCTGTTTTTCCTACCATTAAATCATATTTCAAATGTCACTGGGAGGCTCAGATCTGATCATGTACCTGACCCATGGGCCCATGACAAACAGAGCTTGCCAGACCAACTGTCTTATTAAATGTGAATGCCTGGTCCTTTTTTTTTATTTCCCAGTACAATTTAAGTACTCTGCTTTTCCCTGTACCCAGAAGGAATTGTAAGCTTTTCACAGCCCTATTGCCACCCTCTTTCTCTACCTTACAAAAGAAAAAGGCTAGGAGGTATAGCTCAGTGATCAGAACATCTACCTGGCATGTACAAAGCCCTGGCTTCCGACCTCAGAACCAGAAAATAAAGCCCATTGTTTCTCTGATATCTCCATGACAGATCTCAGGAAAAGTTGATTTTCAAAGGAAAATAAGATTCCTAAATAGGAAGAGGCCAAGCCACAAAGGC
Organism: Capromys pilorides; assembly: GCA_004027915.1. Taxonomy (NCBI): domain Eukaryota; kingdom Metazoa; phylum Chordata; class Mammalia; order Rodentia; family Capromyidae; genus Capromys; species Capromys pilorides. The sequence goes on from PVKN010007013.1 coordinate 11,946, forward strand.
CCAGAACTTGGTGTCTTGGCACCCAGTCCACACAGCAGGGAAAGGGCTGAGTAATTCATAGTGCATTGATTTTATTTACAGATCAGAAGCCACATAAAGAACCTGTAGACAAAGTGCTGTCCAGGGCAGAAGCCTGAGATTGAGATCAGCCCTTAACCCTCCTAATGCCCAGACAGAGTAAACCCAATGCTGCCTCCATTCCATGGGCCAGCACAGGCAGTGCTGGGGACCTGGGATAGCTCAGACATTTTACCACCCAATCCCAGACAAGAGTTGGATCCAACCCTTCTAGAGAATTCCTTTAATTCCCCAAGGTCAGGTGAGTGGTGCCTCAGTGATGACAACAGCTGTAGAAGTAGGGGTTTGCCTTCTGGCCCAGGTTCACGCCCTTGTCCTCTGTCAAAGAGAGAGGTGGCATCTCAGCACTACTGTGTTGGAATCAGATAATAAAGAGGGTTTAGAGGCAAAAGAGCTTATAAAAGTCTATAAAGGGTGAGGAAGTACACACCTGTCATCACCTGGAAGGCAGCCACACTGACATAATCATCTGCCACTTTCTGGAAGAGCTCGTCTGGTAGGAAATGGATGATCAATGAAGGTCTGATACCAACAGCCCTGGGATCTCCCAGTGAAGTGACCAAGCCCAGTGGGTTCCCCTGCTTTCTTGGGTGCCTCTGCCTGTTCCTACTATGAGGCCTCCGGACAGCACTCACCCACACTCTGGCCTGTCTTGCTAGATGTTTCAAAGAGCCGAGCTTTGATATCTGCAAAGAAAAATGACTAAGGCTTCATAATTGAGAATCAGGTCAACGAAGGGGAAGGCTGGCAGTTCAAGAAATGCCCTGGACTCCACAAGCTCACAAATATCAGAAAACTAGCACACCTTGCCAAGGGAAGCCCTATTTCCTGAAACCCACCCAGCAGTCCTCCCAACTCCCACCCCTTGCCCTGGGCTGAGTAGGTACTGTCTGCATAGTCCTGGACATCATGGAAGTCTACACGTCGGCGCCGCCGGTCTTCCTCCAGCAGGTCACTCTTTGTGCCACACAGGTAGATTTGACAGCCCTGGGGCAAAGGACAAGGCCAGGATCACCTTTATAAAACCATAGAGCATCCCCCCCCCCACACACACAATTTATCAAGGTCTGACCACCTACCTCTTCTAAGCTTTGTAGCTCCTTTACCCAGAACTTTGCTCTTTCAAAGCTACTACTGTCTGTGAGGTCTTGGTATCCAACATGGAAGATACATAACCAAGGATCAGGAGCTATTCTCTGAGGCTGACTAGTACCAACCTCTCACTTGAACACACCAAAACACCTTACCATAACAGACAATGGCAGCCTTGGCACCCCTATAGTAGATTCTGCTCATGGCCTCATAGCGCTCAGAGCCTGCAGTGTCCTGAAAGGCAGAAAGAGGGTTAGCTTTTGCCTAAGTTAGCTACTTCTCAAGACTGCAAAATAAGACTATGTACTTCAGACCCCCATTATCCAAATGAGAAATGGCTTCTAAAAAACCACCAGTCAGTAATAGGACCTAAGCCTAATAGGAGTGGGTTTCCTCAAGTCCAGATATTCAGGGGACTTACCCAAATACCCAAAGTCACTGTCTGGTCTCCGACGGACATCACTTTAGCCACGAAGGCAGCTCCAATGGTCTGCAATGAGAGAGAAGAAATTAGGGACGGAGGTGCAGACTGGCCCTCTCCCACTAGTCCCATAGAGGGGGAGGGGTGACAACTCACATTTTGGTAGGGCCCCACCAGGAAGCGGTCGTGCACGTATCGTTCCACCAGGCTCGTCTTGCCCACGTTCTCCTTACCCAGCATTACCACCTTGATGTCCACGCGCTGCCCACTCATGCTCCCTGGGCCGCTTCACGCGCGTCAGGGTCCGCTCGGCCCAGGCAGCGTCCAAGCCTCAGGCCCCGACCCTTAGCACCTGGGCAGCACCTGTCTGCCTAGGGCCTTGGCTCCAAGCGCCGATTATCCTTCCAAGAGCCCAAGAGCTGGGGCGGCCTGGGAGCGCACGGGTATCACCCTCCACGGCGCCGCGCGGCGCCGTGAACTCTTCGTTAGTCACTCACCCTCCCGTTCGCCTGCTCGCCAGCCGGGCTCAAACTCCGCTCCGGCCTCTGGATTACCAACCGAACCTGGGGTACCCAGCAAGCCTGCTCCAATCCGCAGCGCCGCGACTCCCGCAGGCGGGGGCGAGAGGGCGAAGGGGCGGAGCTCCCGGTCACGTGGCGCAAGGCGCCGGAAGCGGTGTATATGCGCTGCCGCGCCGGAAGTGGCGCGCGGCGGTACTATCCCCTCATGGCGGCTGCAGTGACTTGGGCGCGGCGAGTTGGTGACTGAAGTGTGAAACTGGCAGGTGTGCACCGAGCCCGGCCTGGCCTGGTCTCCGCGTGCCTTCTGGGTTCTTCTCCCCTGATGCTGTACTGTTACTGAGCTCACCGAGGCCGTGACTATGGTAAAGTATTTCCTGGGCCAGAGCGTGCTCCGAAGTTCTTGGGACCAAGTGTTCACTGCCTTCTGGCAGCGATACCCCAATCCCTACAGGTAAGTAACCCTGGAGAGCGCAAATTCCCCACTTTGCTATTTGAAGCTCAAAGTTCAGGTCGCCCCTGAGTAATGAAACAGGGAAGGGCACGATTTCTTGTGCGACCTTGGGGATGTTGGGAACCGTGGTCGTCTTGAGAATACGAAGACCTTGTTGGGGGAGTCGTTCTTGCCAGTTGATGATTTACTTGAGGCCCCAGTCAAAGGTGCCAGACAGAAGGGGCGGGGGCAAGTGAGTTAAGAGCGACCTTGGGATTGGAAATCCGGTTATTTGCCTATTCGTCTGCGGGTGGCGCTCTCCAGTAGTGTAATAAACCGTGAGATGTGCTCCAGCTGGAAGACTCAAGAATTTATATCAGGGAGGAGTCAGGAATTGGAATTTACCCAGGGATAGGTTCAAAGTACTTAATTGTGAACTATATATGGCACGGATCACTCAGGAAGACATGGCCAGGAGATTCCAAATTGGAAACTTCTAGGCAATCTGTCAGGGGCAGGTTTCTGAGAGTTCTGTTAACTCTGACACTTGCAGCAAACATGTCTTGACGGAAGACATAGTACACCGGGAGGTGACCCCTGACCAGAAGCTCCTGTCCCGGAGACTCCTGACCAAGACCAACAGGATGCCTCGCTGGGCAGAGCGATTGTTTCCTGCCAACGTTGCTCACTCGGTGTACATCCTGGAGGACTCTATAGTGGACCCACAGAATCAGACCATGACTACCTTCACCTGGAACATCAACCATGCCCGGCTGATGGTAAGACCCTCCCCCTCAAAAAGTATATTGTTTCTCAGTTACGCAGCTAGAGTTCTGTGGCCTGAGATGGTTCTGAATTACTGGGGACTGGGGCTCCAGGGTGCAACTTCAGATTATCTTTATTACAGCTAGTCAGCCTCTCTGAACCTGTCCCTTCACTCATACAGTGGAGAATGGTTACCCATTTTACAGAGTTGTTGCAGATACTAAGCACAAAGTACTCCTAATGTCTAGCACACATATAGATTAGGAACACAGGAGTGATGCTGAGAGAGAGAGGTAGTGGTTTTCAGATGGGAGTCCATAAAGCCATCAGGTGCTTTACACATGCCCCAGAAGTTGAAGTTTTAGGCCCCTTGCCCTTTTTACCTCAAGTTCCACCTTCTTCTGTTTCACCAAGAGGAATTTAGGGCAAAGATTTCCACCTGCATTTGTTCCCTTTTTATTTTGAAAAGCTTGAAGCTGCCAGGTGGTGCATGTTTGTGATCCCAGCATTTTGGGAGGCTGAGGTAGGAGTATCACAAATTCAAGCCCAGCCTGGGCAGTTTAGCAGTTTAGTGTGAGTTGGGACAGGGGATCAGAGTTGTAGCTCCAAGCAAAAACTAGGTCGGTATTGGGGGAACAAACTAACCCTTGAAGCCAGGCTTTATGGTATATACCTGTAATCTCTAATTTTGGGAGGCTGAGGAGAAATTTTGAGTTTAGCCTGTACAACTTAGCAAGACCTGCTCTTACAGTTTTTTTCCCCCTAGCAAAGTATACTAGATTAAGTTCCCTCTACCCACCTCCCCACAAAGGAAAATCTTGAATTGCTATGGTTTTTTGAGACAGGGTCTTCGTATAGCCCAGGCTGACATTGAACTTATGATCCTCTTGCCTCAGCCTCTTGAGTGCTGAGATTACAGATGTGGCGGGATATCTTTGGCTATACCTATAGTTTAAATGTTATTAATATGCCAGACATGGTGACACATGCCTGTAATCCCAGCACTTGGAAGGCTGAGGCAGGAGGATCATTTGAGTTCAAGACCAGCCTAGATTACAAAGTGATCTCAAGGCCAGCCTGAACTCTATAGCGAGACCCTGTCTCAAAGACTGACTAAATAAATAAATAGAATGTCATTAATAGAACACCTTCTTGCATGTGAGTACTCTTGAGACTTTCAGTGAATTCTTTTTTTCAGTTTTTCCTCCTAACTTTGAGAGTTGGGTATTGCTCAGTTGTGCAAAGATAAAAACAAGATTCACATAGGGAATATGTTCTACAAGGTCACAGAGTGAGTGCTACCTTCTTCTGCCTGGCGCTATACAACATCATCTGAGATTACTGCATGAGGATACTACCTCTTCTTGAATGGTGATCCATTTGCGGAAAGTAGAAGCATTTGGGAAGTAGCCATCTACTTTGTTCTCTGATTAGAGCTATGATGGTTACCAGACATCTGTTTTTCCTGACACCATCAGAAAGCTCAGAGCTGCAGTAGATGGAAGGCACAATAAAAATACTACATGTGGACCCAGCAGCCAAAAACAAGCCTATAGTCTGTCAGCCCTCATCCAATAGACTTATGTTCTTCTAATTTTAAAGATCCAAAAAAAAAAAAAAAAAAAGACTTTATAGAGGACAGAATGCTTTTTCTTCTACCTTTAAGTGCTCCTTGCAGATATGATAGGAAGAAATAGGTTTTCATTATTTCCACTTGGAAAAGGAAGCACAGGCCAGCTAGATGCAGGGCTGCATGCCTGCTACTGTGGAGGTGCCAGTAAGGAATCCGGAGCCAGCCTGAGCAGCATAGCAAAGAGACAGGATCAATTCTGTGTGTAAGTTGGCAGAATAGAAGACACCCCTGCATTGTGCTTGCCCTGGCTCCCTGCACAGGTGGTGGAGGAACGATGTGTTTACTGTGTGAACTCGGACAACAGTGGCTGGACTGAAATCCGTCGGGAAGCCTGGGTCTCCTCTAGCTTATTTGGTGTCTCCAGAGCTGTCCAGGTGAGCATGTTGTAGTGTAGCTGCAGCTGCAGGGCCTAGAGTTTTTGGGCGTTAAGGCTGGACTAGGGGTCACTAGACAGCTCCCAATCCTTTCCCTCCTCAATCTTTTGCCAGGAATTTGGCCTCGCCCGGTTCAAAAGTAATGTGACCAAGACTATGAAAGGTTTTGAATACATTTTGGCCAAGCTGCAAGGTAAGCCTCCTTCATCAGCATACAATCAGGGCCAGTCGCTCTGTGAGCCTGGGATTCCTTATGTGAAAGAGTAGGGAATTACACACATGTGCCACCTTCCCAAAGGGGCAAGGCCTTAAGAAGTGACTGTGTGGTAGGGATAGTGATTAGATGGGTCTTCTAGGTTTCATCTAAAGCCAACCTCCTGCCCTTTACTTCAGGTGAGACCCCTTCCAAAACACTTGTGGAGACAGCCAAGGAAGCCAAGGAGAAGGCGAAGGAGACAGCACTAGCAGCTACAGAGAAAGCCAAGGACCTTGCCAACAAGGCTGCCACCAAGCAGCAGCAGCAACAGCAGCAATTCGTATAGCTGGTGTGGGCCCTGCCACTAGCACCTCCACAGGTCACCAGCCAGCATGGCACTGCTCCCTCCACACTCTCCCCTTGTACTTTATTATTAAAAATCAACTTGCAGCCTTCTGTGCTGTCTGGGTGGAGGGTTAGGTAGCCTGTCATTTCTGCAGTACACCACAGTATCCACATCCAAGCCCATCTTGCTTTTTCTGCTGTTGGGCAGTTGACAACAGGAGCAGAGAGGTGCTGAGATTTGCCCAGGGTCACGGGCAGAATGCAGGGCTCTTTGTTCTCTGTGACCCAAGTACCTGGAACAATACTTATTAGCACATAACAGGCACTCAATAAATACTTGTTGAATTGAATCAGCCCCAGTTCTGGAGTGGAGGCTTTGGTTTGGATCTGAACTCCTGCTTCTTGGTTTGGAACCTCAGGCAAATCACATCAAGTTTGCCTCAGTGCTGTTATCATTGAAGAGAAAACAACTTGAGTTTTTTGAGAATTAAATGTACTCCCTGGCATAGTTGGTTTTGGTGGTAGCTGATCTTCCTCTTTTCCACTTGTGGCTGGATTTCCTGTTTTCATCAGGCAAGACCATGGATGGGAAGTTATGAAAGAGGCTTTTAATGAAAATACTGTACAGTATATATGGGGTGAAGGCCTTGTCTGAGAAAGCACATGAGGGTCTGAAGTTCCTGCCCTTGTGGAAGCAGCACAAGCAAGTGCTACCTTAATGCCTGGAAGGCCAAAGCTGCCTACCCTTTGGGGCTCTGGGGTATCCCAGATACCTCCACCCACATAGGAGGGGCCACCTGGTAGCCAGCAGCAAAGTCCAAGGAGTACCTGTTCCCATACGAGTGTCCTTTCAGTCCATCCTAGTAGATAATTGGCTCCGAGCAGCCCCCAAGGCCTGGGGAGGGATCCTGCTTGGCAGGATCAGCTGAGTGTGAGCGGTGGTCAGTGGGGCAGTGAGCATCATAGCCAAGTGCCAAGGTTGTGCGAGTAGCTGTGCTCCTGGCCTGCACTGAAGCTCTGCAGCAGCTCTGCTTCACCCCCAAACACCAGACTCTCCACATCTACTTCCAGCTCTTCTGTACAGAAAGGAGCCAGTTAGAAACTCTAGCCTGCCCACACACCCCTCAAGCCCTTGAGTCTTGGGGTACTCACCTTGGTCAGAGTCAGAGCGATCAGAGGAGAGCCCTGAGGAATCCAGGCTGTCGGCCCGTAGCCGCTCCCGTTCCCCCAGCCCTGGTAGCCCCTGGAGGTGCTCCAGCTGCCGCTGCAGGCTCTGTTGTTTGCTGCGCAGCTTCTCTTTCAGCCAGCAGGCCCGTTGCTCCTGCTCCTCCAACTTCTGCAGAACCCATAAGAGCAAGGGCTAGGGTCAGCAGGTTGGGCCTCAGGCCCCACTCCATTGCCACATCAGGTGCCACTATCAGACAAGCCACTGTGTCAGTCTGGACTCCAGGGAGTGGCTCCTTATCCTCTGGGAAGCTGACTTGTCCTACACCCATAGATGATGTATCTAAATGGGCACAGCAGTGGGTGGCTATGCATCTCAAACGCCCTCAGATTTTAGTCAAGTAATGAAGTGTACAACAGCCATCAGGACTGGGAATGAGACACCCTGGCAGCTGCATACTGTAGCCCTCCAGAAACCAGTTAGGTACTGCCACGTAACAACTGCCAGATCTCCCCGTTTCTTTAAGGGAAACTAGAAAGTCAGATTTTTTCCTGTCAGATGTCTTTGGTGCTACCAGCTAATTCTCACTGTTAGGAAACTATAGACTACGCAAAGGCTAGCAATTTGTAAGTCCTAACAAAGTTCCTCCCACAAGTGCTGAGGTTCCATCCCTTTTCCTTCCCCATGCTTTGCCGCACCTCGAGTTTAGGATGTGGACAGCCTTTGGTAAGCAAAAGGCTGCACTCACGTATTCAACAAGAAGCGGACAACGGGCTGAGGTGACACTTGGACAAGGTGTAAAAAGGATGAGTAAGAGCTCCAAGAGGGAGTCAGAAAAGCATGGAGAGTTGAGCTTTTCCTGTGTGTTGTTGGGGAGGGGGTTAGTGATGATCGCTGAGTTGGAACGAACATTGAGTTTCACAGAGAGAGGCTGTGGCTGTGTCCTGTCGGGGTTTTCAGGAGGAGATGGACCTGACCAGATCTGTGCAGAGCGAAGGGCTCATTCTGGGGCAGAGTTGCAGACAACTCAGTAGGAGACAAACAGAAAGCAAGACCATGTGTATTTGTCTAGAAGAGTAGCTGGGTGTGGTGGCACACTCCTGTAATCCCAGAACTTGGGGCTGAGGCAGGAGAATCGGTATGAGTTCGAGACCAGCCTCGGCTACAAAAGTGAGCTCAAGGCCAGCCTGAACAGCATAGCGAGACCCTGTCTCAAAAAGACAAAAAAAAAAAAAAAAAAAAAAAATGGGGCCTTCTAGGAAAGAGTGATCCTCAGGTGTTGCCCTTAGGCCAGCCAGTGCTTGAGGAGTACGTCCATGCACCTGAGAACCAGGCCTGACTTGCTCCATTTGTCAGAGTATTCAGCCACAGTTACAGGAGGCATCTATAAGACAGGGCAAATGTTTCCCACAGCCATGATTTTTTTTTTTTCAATTTTTTGTTTGTTTTTGCGGGACTGGGGTTTGAACTCATGACTTTGCATTTGCCAGGCAAGCACTTGTGCCATGGAGCTATCTTCCCAGCCCCAGCCATGATTTATTTTGCTGGAAGGAATATGAATCTGTCTCTGCTATGGCCCACAGTGCCTAAAATGGGGCCTGCAGAGCAGGTGCTCAATAAATACTGGTTTAAGGAAAGAA
>PVKN010007014.1:0-27385 GCA_004027915.1 Capromys pilorides
ATTAATACAAAGTTTCTCTTGAGGATAGCAATGTGCAATGTAACAACCATAGTTGAATATCTTTCATCTTGTTGTTTTAAATGTGTACTAACTTTAATGTCTTATATATTAATATTAGTATATTCTCTTTAACATAAATTAAAAAATAAAAAGTGAAAAGGACAGGGGAAAAATTAAGGTTTATTGTAAGAAAGAGTTAATGTTTCACTATTTGATCAATCTTACATACCAGGCTGGCAAGATGGCTCAGTGGTCTAAAGTGCCTGCTTAGGCAAGCTTAGGCAACACAGGGACTGTGGCTCGATCCCAGGCACCACATGCTGTGCCAGCCCCACCTCCAGGGCAGGATGAGCCAGCCATAAAAAACAAAAATCTTACATACCTATCTCTGGTAATCTGAGCAACAAATTTGATAATACATAATGTAATAAGAATTATTTTTTTGGTTTTGAAATTCTGTACCATTTGCATTGTTTTATATTATTTTGTTTCTATCTTTGCTTTTGTTATTCATTTTTGTTTTTCTTTTTGAAAATAAAAAAAATTCTCTTTTCAACTCTAAAAAAAATATTTCCCATGGCTGGCCAAATAGCTCAGTGGATTGAAGTGTCTGCAAGTGGGTTCAGGGGCCAGGCATTCAATTCCCACGCCTGCAGTGTCGACACTCCCCAGGTGGTGCACTGAGACAGCAATTGAGACTGGGTGTGTTGGCACGTGCCTGTAATCCCAGCTCTTGGGAGGCTGTAAACAGGCAGATCACTAGGAGTCCGATCTAGTAATAAAACCCTGAACACCCTGTAGACCTTTCCCTAAAATGAAAAAAAAAATCCAAATTAGCAAAATTTAGATAAAAGTTTAACAAATTCTGGTACTAAAAATTGACATGCTTATCAATTTCTGATTGTAGTATACTATATTTTAAGTAGAAATACCAAAAACTTTCAAAAGACTTTCAATTTTAGGTAAAAGAAGTAAGTTCTACCTGGTACAAGATAAAGCAACATGAGACCTGAGAGGATTTGGACCGGTCATTCACTTAATGGCCATTTAGGAATTTATTTAACAACTATTTGTCAGTTACTAACACTATGTCAGGCACTGTCCTGGGTGCTGAAATACAGCAACAAGTGAATTGTTGTTTCTTGTAGAATCTTACTTGCTAATGGGAAAAAAGAAAAGAAATAGTCAAAATTCAAAAGTACTAAATTTTAATCAATGTTATAAATTAGAGAGGTTAATGAGATATAAAGTGTTGATTCACGTGTTTGTTTTAGATGGAAAATTTAATACCATTCTCTCTAAAGATATGTGAGCAAAGACTTTAATCCTGGGAAGGAATGAGCCATGAAACTCCAGGAATGAGGGTGTTTCAGAAAAGGGACACTAACTGCAGAGGCGCTGCCTGAGGACAGTGACCCTGGGATGGAGCAAGAGAGTTAGAGTGAGAGATCACGAAATCAGAGAGGTTTGGGGACCAGGTCTTGTAGGAAAATATTACAGAGAAGGTTCAAGAGATCTAAATACAATTCTAGTGAACTGATACACCTTCAGGAAGGGACAGTTATAGGTTACAGTTTTAGATTGATAATGTAAAAAAAAAGTGATTTACAAAATGAAAACATACATGATTCAGAAAGGAGAAGTGAGGGTTTTGGGGAGATAACTTGGAGTTCTAAGCACCTGCCTGGCAAGCACAAGGACAAGATCCCTGGTACTATGTGCTGTGCCACCACTGGAACCCCAGGCAGGCTGAGCTGGCCACTGAAACCGGGAGTAGTGTGCACACCTGTAATCCCAGTGCTGGGAAGGCTGACACAGGAGGATCACCACAAGTCTGCGCATAGTGCAGTCCTGTACCAAATAAATAAATAAATACCTAAATATATAAATACATAAATATTAATTAAAAAGAAGAGGTGAATATTGGGAGAGAAAATAATTTATGAAGTTTCAAAGGGTTGATTCACCAAAAGTTATGAACTTACTCCATCCACATGTGATACGAAAAAACACTCCAATCCCATCATATTTAATGAAGTCAGGAAAAATACCGAGAAGAGATGTAAGAAAATAAATTAAATTAGGTATTCAGCCTTGCATTTTCTATCTGTTTTAATTTAACTAATTTCCTGGATTCTCCTGATGTCTATTATAGATTAGTTTCTCTGCAACTATCTGTACATAAAACAATTCCCCCAATAAAGTGCCCAACTTTATGTTGTAATGAGAGCAACAGACAAGCGCAGGTGTGAGCAAAGGGGATGAATTCTGTGTGTTTTTGCTTTATTTTTTTGTGCTCCAGTTATCCATACAAATGGCTACAAAAGGTTCTAAAATTGTATTCATTTTAAAAATTATTTCATGGATAGCATACAGTTTCATGTTTTCTTTTATATTTAAGGAACCTGAGCCAAGAAAGTAAAATAATTAGCCTCATGTAATACTCCTTAGCAAACATGTGGAGCTGATATTTCAGACTCTTCATTCTAAGAGCAGTTCTCCTTTTAAAACTGCCTCACTTAGGTTAAAAAGACAAAAAGAAAGAAAGAAAGAAAGAAAGAAAGAAAGAAAGAAAGAAAGAAAATGCATCCAACTTCAGAACTGCCTAAATAGCAAATTACACACGTTAATCACAAAACTTCTGTGATCATTTTGATGTGTTACCTCTGTTATACTGAGCGCTCATGTATTTCCAAATGCTAATTGAATAAATTGTACATTGAAGAAAAGAAGAATTAAATGTTGAATAACTTCTTATGGTCTATGTCCATTAGCTAATTCAGCCATGAACATCCTCTCAAAAGATTAGAATGTTGTAGAAAATTCTTAGTACAAATAGTACTTAATACTTAACACTTGTCATAGTTTTAGGATTTATGCTAAAGCTTTCAACTGTCTTTGGACTCTAATAAAAGTTTTGAGACTCAAATGGATATTTGGCTAAGCTTATTTATTTTCTTTTCCCACCAGGTTTTTAAGTGGCTTATAAAGAATTTGTCTTCATTGTCCTTCCTAAGCATTGGAATTATTATGATGATAACTTCACTGAATACAAAAGTTCTATTTGCAATGGTTAGATGAGGGTTACTACTTCACCAAATAAATTTTAGAATATTTGGTTTTCATGTATGTCTTTTCCATGAGTGTTTGCCACACTTGGAAGCATGGATGGGGCCCATAAGCTTCAGTGACTGAAGTTGTTATTCTTAACACAGAGTTAGCATGTTGTAAACATGAAATTTTATACAATAATGGATTGAAATTGGAACTGAGAGATGGTGGAAGCTTACTGGTTGGCTTGAACTGACACATTGCTTTAAGAAGGGTGTAGAAATACCAATCCCAAGAATTTTATAAAATAGAAAGAGGGGAAGAATATGTGAAAAATAAATATCTTCTGCCATCAATCCAAGCCTACAAAGCAAAAAGCATACCATCAAAGGAGAGGCTGATTGGATTGGCAAATTTACAATCTGCCCGAGTATTAAATGTCACTCTCAGCTCCTGACCCAGTCCAACTCAGTGGCGAACTTTACAGCTTGACCTTTCAAGATCCTTGCTTGTTATGATTTATTCTTCTTCAATTAGAGACTTGCGAGCTGTGGAGAGCCTCACAAGAGAATGTAGTTCTTTTCAGGTTCTGGGCAGAAATGTTTCAGAGAAAATCTAAACAGAAAAAAAAAAAAATCCATTCTTTCTAGAATTAGACTCTCTTCCATAATAGAGAATGCATCTTGCTTCCAATAAAATTCCCATTTGAATCTACTTTATTATCATGAGCATCATTATTTAGTTTGTTGTTAGAAATTGAAAACAATTGTTTGCTGTGCTCCTTGTAACACATCAAAGATTTAAGGGTCATGAATAGATTTAGTCTTATCCGCTGTTGCAGATGTAATGACTTTATATTACAACAGTAGCAAATTAGCACATATTTACTAGTTCAAAGCACAAATTTATTAACTTGTAGTTTGGCTCCCCTGAAATTTGGTATGGATTTCAGTAGGCTGAAATTGTAGTGTCATAAGGCTGCATTCCTTCTTGGAGTTGCTGAGAGCAAATCTGTTTTCTTCCTGTTTTCACCTTCTAAAGGGCATTTACATTCCTTGGCTTCCAACACCCATGTTCTATTTTCCAAGTCATCCATGGCAAATTTCATCTTTCTCTTATCACATCACTGGTGTACAGGCCCTCCTCATGTCTGCCTTTCTCAAATTTAAGAATCCTCATAAATATATTAGGATCATCTGGTATATCCAGAATCATCTCCCTATTTTAAGGTCAGCAGATTAGCAACCTTAATTCCATGTGCAATTTTAATTCCTGTTAGCCACGTAACAGAATATATTCACAGGTTCTAAGGTTTGGGATGTGGACACTTTCTTTTTGGCAGGGCCACTATTTTGCCAACCCTAAATGCCTCCAAGAATGCTTGGTTAACACATACCACCAGCAGTTTAAGAAGAAAAAAAAAAGCAGAAATTTCTTACAGGATTTTATTTAGTCAATTTCAGAATGCAAATATTTTCCCAGGTCACAGGTAAAATCTAAAATGCTCCCTCTCAGTAGCAAGTCCTTGGCAGGTGATTGGATTGTGCAGCTGAGGAAGTGTTGGAGCTGAGGGTGGTGTTGGGAGGTAGGGCTGGACGGAAGAGGTGGGCACAGTGTGGCACGGAAGGATATGTTCTTGTCACCAGCTCCTCTTCTCTTTGCTTCCTGACTGTCATGGGTTGAAACCTTTTCTTCTGCCACATTCCTCGGCCATTCTGTTCCTGCCTTGGAACCAATAGTAACTGAAACCAGCAGCTAAAATAAACTTCTCTTCCTCTACATGGTGGGTATCAGGTAGTTTATCCCAGGGTCGAAGCAAGTGACCAATAACCCACTTAAGAATTCATGGGTTTGGGGCTTAAGATCAATAATAAGAGACAGTAATAATATTGATATGATATTTGTGAGGGGTTCTTATTTATGTCATCACCCTAGAATTTTCCAGTAAACAAGGGGTGGCCCAGTATTAAGAGACTCAACCAAATGTTTTGTTTTCCAAGGCAAAGGAACCCAAAGGGATGAGCAAATTTGATACTCAAAATCATTCTCTGTGAGGGCACTTGTAACTTTTCTGTTATCTTAGGTAAAGGGTGGAGGGCCTCAGATTAAGGTAATCTCTACCAAAACTTTTCTCTTAAAAATATTTCATTCTTAGGAAAACAAAATTTATTTTTCAAAATGTGATATTTTTAAAATGTGCTTTAAAAAGAAGTAACATTGCTATAAAATCAAATGTTTTAACTCTCCAAAGGTGGTTGGCATAGGGTGAATTTCTTCTAGCTGTGTTTGTCCTTTCCTGCCCTCAAGAAATAAGATACTTAAGCATTGCCCTCAGGGTTGCTATTCATATGCCTTTGCCAAGTGTAATACCCTGTAAATCAGAGACACTGGCTGCTGTAGAATATTGACGCAGGAAAGGCGATGGATTTAGAGTCTATTTACATAGGTAGGAAGACTCTTTACTGAGAGAAAGATAGTTGCCAACACAGTAATTGAAGAGCTCATTCTCAGGCACCCTTTTTTCAATATTCCAAAGTGATATACAAAGATGAAAACTCCTCTATCTGAACCTGCTCTGCTCTATGTCTCCAACTCATTAGTTTTGCCTCAACTTCCAGTAAGCTATTTGAAACTTAATATACCAAAACACAAATGCTTTTAGATTGGATCTCATAGGGCTCTACCATGAGACAAAAAGTGGTGCATAAGGTTGTATTAATGAGCACATTCTAGGTTTGTGAGGCAGGGATATTTCTTAGTTTTGCTAAGCTTGCCAGGCACTCAGGTTATAGCATTCCTGGGCAACCCTCCTCTGTCACTGACAGGTTGATCCACAAACTTTCAAATCCCAGCTTCTCCTCCCCAGGCTTCAGGGACATAAAGGCAGTTGGCACTCATGCCAGCCATGAAGGGCTTTAGCCTAGAAGTGCCTTATGCTGCTTTCGGTCATAGCTTCTGGACCAAATACTGCACATATTCAATTGTACCGAATACTTCAAATGTTAGAAAATCTGTTCCTTCTGGTGGTCTGAGAAGGGAAGAAAAATATATCAATAGGAGTACTAGACAGCTCTTGTAGACTCTGAAAGAACAGGGAGAATACAGTTATTTGTGACTTGGCAGTAGATTTACATTTTTACATTTTGAGGGTGAATTTGTGTTGAAAGTAAATTTTCAGTAAGTCTGTTGAATCTAACATTTTGCCTAAAAATGCCACACTCTAATATGTTTGGTAGAAGTACCTCTCAGTGTACTGTACAGTCCATAAAGTGCTTTTGATGAGTAAATTATCTATTCAGTGTCCATTTAATTTACAAAAATAACAGGTGTCTGTGACACAGAGATAGCAGTTTCTCCAAATTCTTGATCCTAGCAGAAGTAGTTAATATAAGCAAACAAGTATAACATTTTGCTGAATATTTTCTTTCAAAATACAACAAATCATTTGAGTCCTGCAGATAAGGCTTAGGTTAAAATTCACACTGTGTATCTATGTAATGAAATAACTTATATAACTTTTTTTCTGAAACTTCTTTTACATTTGGATATATATATGCATATATATGCAAATTTTTTAAAAAATTAGATATTTGCTATATTATTGAAATTACATTTTGGAGAGGATGCCAGTCTAGCTATGGCTGCAGAAAGACATTGCAAATGTATTAAGCCTGACTGCAATTAATTTTATTTCATATTTCCCACAGGAAAAAAAATCATCAAACCAAAAATAAAATAAAATAAAATCAAAGACAAAGATAAAAATTATTAGAACTTTACTATTTTTTTTCCTGGAGTCATCAACTGTTTTTTTCCTGCATTTCTCTTTCCTACCTATAATTAAACTATTGTATGTTTGTGTGTGTGTGTGCGTGTGTGTGAGTGTGTGTGTGTGTGTGTGTGTGTGTGTGTGTGTTTGAAATAGAGGCTTCTTTAAACAGAAAATAAAAAGCTTCTATCACCAGTTGGAAGTGATCCATACCAATATTTTCCACTTTCCATGGAAGTAAAGTATTTTAAGAATAAGCTTTCCTATCAATTAGAATATAAGCAAACTGTCTCTCTCATCTGTTAAGGTTAGCAGGAAAATATGACATACAAGAGGCCAAATAATTAATCCACTTCATTACAGCCAACGGTTAACAATCTTGAAGCTCTGGGCGCTAAACTTTTCCCTTCACATTATTACCTGTAATCATTTGCCACAGTGAAGAATCAAGAGCCTTGTGCAGCTCGGTCGTCACTACGTGTTTGCATTTGCCACCCTCCAGAATTGGAACGTTGTCCGAGTGTGTAGCCATCCCACTGCTTGCTGAAATGACTTTCTTGTTAACCATGGCAAAATGTCCAGCTCTGAAAATACTCTTCTGAGAATCCCAGCGAACTCACCACGACTCCAGTGTACTGCCCATTTAGAAGGATTTCTGTCTTAAAACTTGGTGGTTTATTGCAAATTGCCAAAACCTTGGCTGTAGTGCTGTTTATCAGCACCAAATTATTTCAAGCATCCTTCCTGCTAGGGGCTTTAATGTTCAGTGTGACTCTTTATGCTAATATTATATTTATTTCTGGTATTTCTGCCCCCACAAAACCAAGTACATTCATAAAATTTGGATTTTACACAAAGGTCGCTTTTTCTTCAACATTGTGTTTAAGTTGATTCATTCTAAGTGTTTCCCGTATATTCAAATATATCTGATAAGGACCCTGGATGGAACAGCCACTGAAGTGAATCAATAATGCATCATACATGAAGGCGAAGCAAATTTAACCAACTGCTGGTAAAAATGGATTCAGATGTGTGTGGTTTTTATAAAACATGTAATCTGTTGTGTTTGATCTCGTTCCTGGAGGTGGGGCAGAGGTAATCCATGCATAAACACACTAAATGAAGATATGTTTATGTAAGGCATAAATGCTCCTTTTCTCTTCCAGCAGACTCAGAGACCCTTCTCTCATTCCAAGTAAGGCTCCCACACTGGATGGAATCAACTACACTCCTGGGCATTGTGCCTTCACACACAATGCTAAAGAAGGTATTTACTCTATGACTTTGAGAGAGAAAAGCCATGGATTAATATTTCTTTTTACTGAAATGAATCAAAGACTATCATGGATTGTCATGGAATTTTGCATGAAGTCTCTATAGTATGAATTTTACATCCAAATTAATGGTCTTGAATACATCTTTTTTTTTTTTCTTGCAGTATTGGGTATTGAACTCAGAGCCCTGGCCCTGAGCCATATTATAGCCTATTTTGTTTTGTTTTTAATGAAGAATCTAAGTCACTAAGTTATCCATGTTAAACTTGAACTTGTTATTTTCCCACCTCAGCCTCCCAGAGTGCCGAGATTATAAGCATACCCTATCATACCCAGCTTAAGTTTAGACAATTTGGAAGACTAAATGTATACATAATGTTCAGAATTGTAGACATATCTTCCATAAAGTCTACAAGCCTATTATGAAGAATGAAAGTCTTATTAAATGCAGAACTGTAGAAATGGGCCTAGCCTCAACTATTAATAAATTTCAATTAGTTAGTTTGCATTTGAAGAGGTCTGATTGATCACACAACTGACCTCGTCAAAACAAAGTGCTAAGAAGAGGAATCGTTGACTGTTGCACTAAAGAAAATATTTATGGATCTCAAATTCATGTTTAAATCCCAATCACCAATGTTATGGGATGAAGTAGCAGCCTTGGTAAATTACATTACTAAGATGGAGCCCAGTGAAGTTGAATCAGTACCTTCATGAGGGAATCCAGAGAGAGCTCTCTTCTTACCATCACATGAGAATATCAGAGGTTCACAATTTCTAAGTCTGTATATTAGAAGAAGATAACCACAAGAACTCAATTATGTTGGCAGTCCTGTCTCTGATTTTCACCTTCTAGGAGTCAAAGTATATATTTCTAGTGTTTATAATCCAGATGATGTTACTTCATTATAGCAACCCCGGATGACATATTACTCGAGAGGTAAACTGTTATTGTGTGTGAATGTGTAGTATCCATAAAAAATAAAAAAAAGAAGAAAAACAGCGAGACTTTGGAAATAAAATCTCAGTGTCACAATCATTCACTGTGGCACGTTTTTCTATATAACTCATTCATAAAAATGTTTTATAAATTATCATCTTACTGGAAAGTATTGCCTGGAACTGCAGACATTTGGTTCTATAGCCCACGAGTTCATGACTCAAAAATACAGCTCTGAGGTCCTAAATTACTAGTACCCATTCCAGAAAACTCATACTGAAAAGCCAATTGACTCAGTGGAAAAGTTAACCATAGTAATGTTGAAACTGTTAAAGTCTAAACCAAATTTCCCATATAGCACAGTCAATGCTAATATTGTTTTACAAGTCATAAATGTAAATCTATGAATCATTTTAATATAGTTTATGATAATTGTATAAGTGCAAAGACTTGAAAAACAATTCATTTTAATGCACCAACACTGAATATTCATTTTATCAGATAAAATGTGAGAGATTGAATGGCGATAATATTAAGACATTTTCCATTTTGAGAAATGTTTACAGTCTCATAATGAAGGCATACAAAGGTAAATTATTTAGCTTTGTATCAGTAGACTAAACATAATATTTGTATGTGGGCTTCTGTTGCAGAGAAAAGACACATGTAAAACTTTACATAGGAAGCTGAAAGTTTCCATATTTCTACATCCTAATAGTAAACTACTAGTGTTGTTTATTTTATTAAAGTAATCTGTTACATTTTGTGTGAAGCTAACATGCACAATATTTATGTCTACTTGGTAAGACATGCTATGCAATCCAAAAGCTTTCTCTGTGGTCTGGAAGGGAGGTGGTCATACTTCACAGCTAGTCTATCATCTCTGTAAAATCATGTGAAATAAATTGGGCAAGGCAGTGATGTCATTAGTCAAAAACAAAGTGGAGGTCAATATTTTGTCATCTTATGGGGATTTTCTTGTTTTTATTATACAAATATATAAACAACTTAACTCTCTAAATGATTGTTCTTTCTGGTAGAGTGATTTATTTATAAAATAAATTCAGAGCTACAACAACTTGACCACATAAGCTTGTTAAACTCTCTGTAATTGCATTATAGTGCTATGATATTGGTATATTTCCAAAATCTCAGTTGCTTTTGGTTTGGAACTTGATGTAAGAAGTGTGACATAGTCCAGAGCAGTGTGCCCGGGTGTGGAAAGTGGATGCTCTGTAGTAAAACTGGGAGATTTAATTGCTAAACTGTAAGTTCCAGAAACATCATTTGCGTACATGTTGCATTCAGTGCATAAATATAAGCTGTGTTGCCTTTGTCTTCATCCATCTAATTATATATCTACAATTTTTAAGAAAATACCCAACATGTCTAACTTGTTTTTACATTACTTTGGCATCATATCTCCTTTTGTAGATGTTTTTCTTCTTTGCCCATATTTTTTATTGTTATTGAGCAAATCTCTCATTAAATCTGACAACTTTGGTAGTCTAAACCTGTGAAATATTAACTATAATATTAGTCAATAACAAAACTCAAATCTGAGTGTCTACTACAGTCAGCTATGAAGTTCAGCCCATTTTTTCCATCAATCAAATGTAAGTTTTCATCCTCTGGATACAAGTTCAACTCCCTAAATAGTTTATTATTTCTGAGATCATGGAATGAAAATAGATTGGCTAACACATGATCAATATCTCAAAAAATCACTGTTAAAGAGATTTTCACAAATGACTACAATCTTCTATGGGGCTGTATTTTGCTCTGAAGCCTGGTTGATATCAGATTCAAACGCAGTGCATTTAATTTTTATAACAACTATTCAGCACCTTTTCAGTGACCAGCTCTATGCAAGATATTCAGAATGCAACCCCAAAACAAAAAAAAATATGTGATATTTCTCTGATGGATGAAACTGTGTCTCCTCAAATTTTTATTCAGCTCTAATTGGGTTCCTAACCCCATAAAAGGACTATATTAGACATATAACTGTTAGGATATAGTGAAGATTCAATAAGGGTAACAATATGAAGCTTTAATTTCCTCTGACCCCACATTTACAAATGAATAGTCATGTGAGGACACAACATGAAAGGATTTGTTTGCAATCCAGGACAAGAGGCTTTACTACAAACCATTTTTTTTGTCAAATTAATCTCAAACTTTTAGCTCTTAGAACTATGAGAAAATAAATCTCTGCCTTTAAAGCACCAAGGTCCAGTATTATGGCATCCCATGCAGGTTTGCACTTGCAGGACGTAGAATGGAAGTGGCTTGTGAAAAAGAACAGTGAATGCAGAATCCTCACTTGTGGTAGGAATACCCACAGAATCAGCCTTAGGGCTCCATAGAAACCAGGTAAAAGTTTTGCACATTTTGTACCAATTCTCATTTATCTCTAAGTGCTACTGTTAGCTTGGTATAAAACCTATGTATGTTTGTGTATGTGTGTGTAGTGTGTCAGAGTGTTGGTGTGTGCTCATGAGTGCAGGCAAACTATTCAAAGCTAACATGACAACTTGGCAGGAGTAGGTTTTTGGAATAAAACATTACCCAAGTTTGCCTTTAGTAGACAAAAGCTGCATTCTAAAGATTGATAGCTTGGAAATTTTTGCATCCTAAGAAAATGTCAGGGCATATCCATGAGGATGCTCAGAGCTCAATGTGGAATACATTCTTCTCAATGGCGAAATGGTTAATGGTTTGTGGAAGAATCTTAATCCTTTTGATCTCCCTTCATTAATCAAGAAAATTGCTCACAGCAGATACATAACTATATTAGTTACTTTTCTCTCATTGCTGGTACTAATATCCAACACGCAAGCTTAGGGAGGAAAGGTTTATTTAGCTCACAGTTACTGGAGGTTTCATAATTTACAGCAGCCTGAATTATGTAGAAAGACCTTGAGACTCTATGCAGCTGTGTTTAGGATGGTTCACTCCATACTTTCAAGAGACTGTTGCCTGGTGGGGACCTCTGACAGCACATGCTTTCAGTTTAATGGTTCATGCCTCTCTTGGCCACACCCCTAAGCCCCGCCCTGGTCCTTTGCCCTGCCCCTTGAGCCACATATTTGACAGTCCCATGATTTACATGAGGCTTTGGGGGGACAACTAGATACAAACAATCACATTCCGCCCCTAGATCCCCAAAGTCTCATGTACATCCCTTTCTGCAGAAGGCATTTTAATCCATCTCTAAGAGGTGCCAAAGTTCCAACAGTTTCAGCATTGTTGAAAAGTACAAGTCCCAAGTTTCCTTCAAGATCCAAGGCAAACTCTCAACTATGAGCACCTATACAAATGAAAAATTAAATACATCAAACATTCAAAGGCACAAGATAAACATTGCCATTCCAAAAGATATACATGGAAGGATACAGACCACTGGGGTCAAAACAAATCCAAAATCCAACAGGGCAAACATTAAGCCCTAGAGTTCCATGTGGAACATCCAAAGCAATCTGCAGAAAATTGTGAGCTCCATGTGGTTCCATCCTTATCACACTTCTAGTGATTGTAGCTCCCATGGCTTCTCTCAAGGCTGACTTTGCTCCCTCTTTGCAGTTTCCCTTAGTTGATTCACATTTCTGGCTTTTCCAAACTTCTGGGATTTCCATGGAGTAGTCTTCTCACTCACAGCTTTACACACTGCACTCTCAGGGGCACACTGCCTGGCCTCGCAGGCCTTCTTCTGAAATCTAGATGGAAGCCTTCTTAACCTCAGAATTTCTGAATTCTTCATGTGCCTAAAATCAAAGCCATGTCAATGATGCCAAGGTCTGCTGCCAGCTGGAGCAGTAGCCAAGCTTCTCTCTTAGCTGTAGGGGTTGAGTGCCTGGATTTCTGAACTCTCTGATCCTCATTTTGAGAAACAAATTCTCTATGCCAGTGCCACTCTGCAATCTGGTGTGGCCACCTTCTCTCCTCTGAAACCTGGTGTGGCCGCTGCCTCCATTCTGGAATATGGGGCTCTACAGCTTTCTCCTCAAAGTAAAGCCCCTCACCCTTGCGATTCTGAGGCTGCAAAGGGCGAGAACCTGCCACCTCCTGTGATGCTCTCAGAATCTTTTCTATTCTCCTGTTCCTCCTGTGCAATGGAGATCTCAGCTCTACCTGGGTAGTTCACAGCCTCCCTGGCACTTTCTTTCTGGCCAAACTCACAACATTTTAAATCATTCTGCTGGGTTCTTTGCTCTTTATTCTCAACATGAATTTGACTAAAAGCTCCCAGCAATAACCATGCCCCTGCCCCAATATTTGACTGCTTTTAGATTTCCTTTGAAAGATTAATGCGTCCTCCATGTTTAAGTTCAGCTCAGGAAAGGTCTCCGGACATGGGCAAAATTCTGCCAAGCTTTCTACCAAGTCAAAGCACAAATGATATGGAGTCCAACAACTAATGCAGTCTTTCCCAGGAGAAAGCTCCCTAGCATGGTCTTTACAGTCAGATTTCCTATCAGTCTGGTCTGAGCTCTGACTGGAATGTCTGCTACAGAAAGGCCAAAGCTCTTCCTGTGCTTCTCTTGCAGGTGAAATCTCCAAACCCTTCCTATATTTTACCAGAAGCTATTACCAAAAGCTTGTGATCCACATGATCAGGTTTAGCCACAGCAATGGCCCTACTCTTCTGATAACAAATTTTGTCTTAGTTACTATTCTCTCATTGTTCGGACAAATACCCGACACACCAGCTTAGGGAAGGAGGGGTTTATATAGCTTACAGTTACTGGAGGTTTCATAATTTAAAGCAGCTTGATTTACATAGCAAGACCTCAATGCTATGCCGCCATGTCCAGGATGATTCACTCCATATCTCCGAGAGACCGACTCCTGGGGGTGCTCTGACAGTTTAACAGTTCATGCCTCTCTTGACCACACCCTCAAGCCCCAACCTGGTCCTTTGGCCTCACCCCTCAAGCCACGTGCTTGACAGCCCCATGATTTACATGAGGCTTTGGGGAGACAACTAGATACAAACCATAACACTAACTTTGATTAAACCATATTTGAAGTGGACTAGGTCTCCCCATTAAATAAGAAAAAAAGTGAGCACAGAACTATTTCAAAAATAGTTCTCCTCTGTACAGACATTGGTGCATTTCCCATGATCATGTGCCTCCTGGAATATGAAAAGAGGCTGAGATTTTGTGTTTTGTTTTCTTGCATGCAAGTCCTGGCCATATAATATCCTTCGCAGTTTTCTATGCTATATTTGTCCATAACTTAGGTACAAACGCAAAGGATTGCCATATGGTACTAAGGAACTGAGAAGAGTAAAAGTCTCTGAATCAGTAGTTCAAGCAAAGTTGCCCAGGGATGTTTCCCATAAATTACTAGCTTGAGAGAGAAATAAGCATTCTTATGTTATGAGTGTTTGAGGTCTTTAAAAAGCTTTTAAAAGCACTTCTGCAATAATTTTGACTTTTAACTTTTTATTATTTATTTATGTATCTGTTACAGGGCCTTGCTACACAGTTTGGATTTGTACTAAAGTTTCCATGCTGGCTTGGCATTGAACTTGGGTCCTTGCACTTGCTTGGCAAGCACTTAGACCACTGAGCTATCTCCATATCTCTCTGATTTTAGTTTATGTTTCAAGACACAGGCTTTGCAGCCATGTCTTCAAATGTCCAATGCATCATGGAAAGGCCACACGATAGAATCAGCCCCCAAATTCCCTGGTATAAAGCTTCCTTTCACCTTCTGCCTTTCTCTGCCCACCTGCCTTCCTTCTACTCTCTGAGAATACTTTCTAATTATAACCAAAACATTCTGAGTCTCAACAACAGCCCTAATGGACCCAGCGTGATCCTTATGGGTTATGGATCCCACAGATGCACTCTTGGCTTTCCACTGCTGCACAGTTCTTGTTTGATTTTCAATTTTGAGAGAAACCCATGTGGTTACAATTCAAACGACTCACATTTCCTACTTCTCAATACAGTGCCATCTGTAGTATCAGCGTTCTTGACTGTTCAGGGCATAATACAAAACTTTACTTATCCTTCCTGTGTTTAACTTTTTTTTCACTCATCATTTTACTTGACAGGTTGCCCTGTTATTTCCCACAGATGGAAGACCTTCCTGACTTTCTGGCAAGCATGGCCCTTTGATCATTAGGCAATGTTCTTCTTTTTCTCTACATGTTCTTTGATCTGACATTTGTCATGCAATCAGATTATTTAAAGCATATGAGGCAAATTTGATATAGTAAGGTTTACACCTTGCATTTTATTATGAGTTCTGTTCATTTCCTCCATTGGTCATATCTTTGTTTTTTGTCTTGCCTTCTTTCTTTTTCTTTTTTTTTATTTATATATTTCAAACAAAGTCTCACTATGGAGTTCAGACTCATAGTGATCCTCTTGTTTTCAGCCTCCCCAGTACTGGGATTGCAGGTGTGTTCCCCTACTCCTGGTCTCAGTGACCAGGTCAGCTTGCCCAGGGGTGCAGTCTGTGCTGAATGTGATGGTGGGAATAGAACCCAGTTTCCTGTGGTTACCTTAGCAGGCACTTAGTGTGCTGAGCTATCTTGATGGCCCACTGACTTCTTATTATTAATATAGTTTAGGAATCTTTATCACTAACTGGATTTTTTACTGTGTTGCTTTGTATTGCGTCCTTGGTGATTCTTCCAGAATTTGACATATTATATAGATGCGGCCTATTGTCGTCTACTAGCACTGATGTCTGCTTCTCTTTTTAGAGTGTGTAAAGCTTTCTTCATTTAGGTCCTTTTACTCTGCTTTTAAGAATATAGCTTCTTAAGTATTTCTGCCACATCTAGTAACACATTAGACAATGTTAACATTTTGGCACCGACTATCAAATATTATGTAACAAACACTTTTCCCCCTATTTTCACGCATTCACATTTTCTCTTTCATTTAGTGAAGCTCCAAGTACTCTTCTATTACCATTTACAGTACTTTTCATGTAGAGAAATGTCTTTGGCAATTTGCGAAGATTTGGCAGAGATAGTTGCAAATATTCCTGGTTTTCTTCATCTTAGAACATTTTGATTTAACTTTAACTCCTAGAGGATATTGTTTCTGGATATCAAATGCAAAATTTGTGATATAAATAATAAGCACGATCCTCTAAGCAGAAGACTCTGAAAACTAGA
The DNA here is from genome assembly GCA_004027915.1 of Capromys pilorides. NCBI lineage: Eukaryota > Metazoa > Chordata > Mammalia > Rodentia > Capromyidae > Capromys > Capromys pilorides. The sequence continues at coordinate 16,182 of PVKN010007014.1, forward strand.
AATAATAAACCAAACTCAGTAATGCAGCACAACACAAAACCAACATTCAAAAATCAACTGAATCCCTGTACACCAATAATAAAATCACTGTGAGAGAAATTAGGGAAATCATATTTCTCACAACACCATCAAATGAGAACAGATCAATAATAATGAATCTAATCAAAGAAGTAGAAGATGTATATAATGAAAATTAAGTACTCTGAATGAGGATATCAAAGAAAATTTCCACAAGTGGAAAGATATCCCCTGCTCCTGTATAGGTAGAAGCAATAGAGTTACAATGTCCATTCCTCCAAAACTGCTATATGAATTTAATACAATCTAAATCTAAATACCAACAGCATTCTACACAGAATTTTTGAAAACAATACTAAAATTTGTATGGGACAAGAAGAAGCTTACAATAGTGAAAGAAAGTCTGAGGTAGAAAGGAAAGAGGACATCACAATCCCAGACTTCAACTTACACTAAAAAGCCACACTGAGGAAAATATGGCATTGCCCACAGAAAACAAGCACCCGAATAAAAAACCCACCAAACTTGTGCATCATTGTAGCAGGGTATAGGATACAGAAGCAACTCCAGGTACATTCAGTTATCTTATCTTTGATAATTGGACAAATATTTTTGCTGCAGGAGAGGTAGCCTCTTTAGCAAATGATTCTGGGAAAATAGAATTTCTACACGACAATGATTGAATCTAGACCCATATGGGTCACCATAACTACACTAAAATCTAAAAGTTAAACAGAAACATTTAATCTGCTGGAAGATTAAGTAAAACTCTTGAAGACCTAGGCACACACATTCATAACAGAAACTCTATTTTATAAGAAATGATAATAAGAGTCCACAAATAGGATGACATGAAATTCAAAAGCTTCTGCATACCAAAGGAAACTACCAGCTAGCTGTATGAAGAGACAACATTCAGAATGGGAAAAAGTTTTGTAAATTATTCATCAGATGAGGATCAATATCTAATATATGCAGTATAAAGAAATAAAAAAGTGAAAATCCTCAAATTTGGAGACCTGAACAAAAATGGGTAAGTATACTAAATGGATAAATATGCCTCTACTGAAGAATTTTAGACGGCCAATTAATGCATGAAAAATGTTCAATAATACTATTCAATAAATGCAATTAAAACAACACTCACATTCTATGTTACTCTAGAAAGAACAGCTATATTCAAGAAATTAAATAACAAATAGTGCTATAGAACCTCTGAAGGAAAGAAAAGGAGTCCTTCTTCATTGTTAGTGGGAGTGCAAACTGTTATAACCATTATGGAAATCAGTCTCCTCCACAAGCTAAAAGCAAAATTTCCATTTGACCCAGCTATTTTCCTTCTAGGTAACTCCTCAAAAAAATTAAATTCATTATGTTATGATACAGGCATGCACACCATTATAACAGCCCAACCCACAAGAGCTACTCCTTGGGAAAAGCCTGTGTGCACCAGGAACCAATGGATGAAGACAATTTGGTATTTATACACAGTTGAGCATCAATAAAGTATAAACGTGAGCCACCTTGAGAGAATAATGCTAAGTAACTAAATCTGACATACAAAGTTTAAATATTGCATGACTTTTTAAAAGAGTACTCCAATGTGTAGGATACAAAACAAAGAACAGATAGCAGGAAATATGGAGTTGGCTTTTTAGTACATAGAAAGAGAACCAAAAGATGGAAGAAAGAGTGAGAAGAGGAAACAAACATTGAATATTAAATGATGGGAGTGTGAAATACTGTCTATATGCAGCAAGTCCCTATGAAAAACATGCAATCTGGTTATTATGTACTACAGATGCATAGATAGATAGATAGATAGATAGATAGATAGATAGATAGATAGATAGATAGGGGATCCAAGAAACTCAGAAATTGTGAGAGAGGGGAGAGGATGGGACAGAATCAAAGAATAATTGAGGAATGTCATGTATATAGACCATCTCCCCATAATGAATGTAATCATAATGTACTACAAGCATGTACCAGAAAAAGATAATTTATGCTATTAAAAATATTCTTAGCAGTGCCCAGAAAACCATCATCATTTCCTGTTTTGGGTCATGTTACTTCTGCCAGAAAGACTAGTAATTTTTTTAAAATCAGCTTTACAGTATATACACACAAAACAAACTGCATTTACTGTATGTATTACCCTTGCTTGTGTGTGTATACAAGTTTGCTGCAAATGTATGAAACCTCTTGGAAAATCATTTTGGAGGAGTTATCCGGAATCTACTTTTGCTAAAGCGCATTCTGGTTACATGAAAACAGCTGACTGCTCAGGTGGGACTCACGCGCAGAGCCCTGGCTCGCTAAAGGCAAATCCTGGCGATTCCCAGAAGGATGAGAGACTAGAAAGTTCACATGTGCACATCTGCTTCTCCTGACAGACTCTGGGCCCCTACCTGAAGGCATCCTGTCCTGCTCACTTGCATGCCCCTGGAACAGCTTCTTGGTACCAGAAGCTACAGCAGAAAGGATTGCTGAATTCAGTGCTCTAATTCAAACCACAGTCAACTGTCCTAAAGAGCTGACGTGACTTTGTGTGATTTTCCAGCCACTTGCAGGAAGCATGAGATTACTGTTTAAGGCCATGCACACAGCTCTTTCCATATAATATCAGTACATGTGTCATACTGTAAATGTTTGCAAGATATTAAAGTCGGATCCCTTTCCTCGCAAGGCAGTGGTCGCTCAGGGTCTTTTCTGGATTGGTGGACTCATTTTCCAACTAGGTAGCTGGATCCAAAGGAATGTTTTAATATTTCAATCCCTTAAAATACTGCCGGCCAGATAGCTCAGCAGATTAAAGCGCCTGCTTAGGCAGATGCAGGCACCAGGGTTTGGTCCTTGGAGTTCAGTGCCAGCCCCGACTCCGGGGCACCCTGAGCAGGTGATGAAGCCTGGGCCATGGTGACCCTAACCCCAGTGCTTGGGAGGCTGAGAACACTAGAAGTCTGATCTGTGTAGTGAGACCCTGTACTAAATACATAAAATAAAATAAAATAAAATAATAAAATAAAATGTAATGAAAAATCTGTCATGGATAATACATTACTATGAAATGCTTGAGCACTTTAAATGAAAGACTGTCTGTGATTTCATGTTTTGATTTTCCTGGATTTAAGTTAGATAGTTAACTAGGCTGAAGATAGTCTCTATGAGGAAAATGTAATCATTTTATTAAATAATATAATCAACACCAAAAACCAAAGCAATTACAATATTTACTTGATGTAAAGATTCACACAAATTTTCTTCAAGATTCTTTTTTGCTAAAAACCGTGAAAAGTAATCTAGGTCTGACTTCTACCATTTGAATTTTCATGTCCCATCATAAACTTATTTACTCTCTTTAATCCCAATTTTTTTTTTCAGTACTATCTTACTTTGTAACAAAATACATCACAGCATTCTGAATGAACCTGTGTGGCAAGAACAAAATGATTCCACAAGCTTTGTCATCAGTTGTTTAAGATGTAGAGCGAGGGCCTGGGAGACGGCTCTCCAGTTTAAGCCACTGCTTAGCAAAGCCAAGGTCCCAAGTTGAATCCCCAGCACCACAAGCCATGCCGGGCCTGGAATCCTAGATGCACCGGCTCACCACTGAAACTGGGGGTGGCATGGGAGTGCTAGAATCCCAGCACTAGGAAAGCTGAGACAGGAGGATGAGTCCGAGTCCAAGCTACGTAGCAAGACCCTCTATCAGATAAATAAATGAATAAAAAATTTTTAAAAACACATTTTTTGAAGATGCAAAATAAGAAATCGTAAAAGTTATATTTGTTATTCTTTATTGAGTGTGTTGGGGTTTATATTTAAAGAAATAGAATCCTTCTGTAAACATCGTCCAGCAACAAAAGTTCTATCATGCTGATAAATGTAATTTCCCACTTCAGGAAAGTTCCTTTTGCCCACTCTGTGTTTTATGTGATTATTTGTTACTGAGACAAACCAAATGGCTAAATCAATATAAATGACCCTGGAGGTCTAGAGAGACCACAAGAAAGTGTAGCATCATTAAACTAAATTACAGGCAAGCACTTAAAGAGACAAATATGTATTTTGTTACTATAAGTCGTTTTTTATGGTGAGGATGATTGGAACTGCTTGCAAACCATGCATGGTGCTAAAAACAAGGCTTCTATCCTTGTGTCCTAATAGATGTAATGCAAATTTTATAGCTGTTTAAATCAGTGAGAGAGGATTAAACTGAGAAGCAAAATTCCAACAGTGTTTCTCTCAGACTCAACATCTGCCTGGTAGCAGGAAGTACATAAAGTAAAATAAGAGAAGCAGCAATCAGGGAATAAGAGGAAAAGCGATGACAGGTCAATCGCAAGAACAAGCTGTGTCTTCTTACTCTACAAACAGGGGCCATGCAGGGATTTTGGGAAAGGCTGTCTAGGGTGGTGTGACACTGACATGAGGTTCTGGGCACAGGCAGGCCAGGAAGGCAGCACACAGCTCGTAGGTGTCGCCCTTCGTGAGCTCCAGGAAAACGTTCCCAAGGCCTAGCCTTCACCATGAAGATAAAGGTAGCAGCGTTAGCCCACTGTACTGCAGAGCAGCTATAGCCCAGTACATGGCCCCAGGGAAATATTTTTTAATATACTAATTTAAAAAGTGGAGGCAGGATGCATCTCAGAGAAGAGAAAAATAGAACAGCAGGCAGAAATGATTTGTATCAAAAACTACAATGGAACAGACAGAAAAATTCAAACTATCTGCCCCAGGTGATGATGGGAAATAACAGAGCTTAGGGATGATTGGTCCATCTGTGGGAGCCTCATGCTGCAGACAAAGTGCTCTGGGGAGAGGACCTCCAGGTGCGGGCTGTCCCTGCGATGTCTGTACAACCACAAAGGTAGTGGACATGGGGCTGGTGGCTGTTCATTGTTGCACTTGAATATGTAAATCCTCCTTTCTCTCTTGAATCTTTGGGTAAATCTGCTACTATTTTTTTTCTTTTTTTGATATAATCTTTCTGTTTTTAGCCAAGGGTTGATTCTATTTGGTATCTGGTGAGGAGAGAAGTCATGTATTAATCATTTACATTGTGAGGCATTGCGCACAATTTTTAAATTTAAGACACAGTAGTAGACCCATCTTTTATTAAATGTCCCTTTTTACCTGAACAACCGGTGTGCTTTCATTGCCATTACCAGATTTCACAGCCAGGTGTGGTGGCGCCTGCCTGTAACCCCAGAACTCAGCAGGAGGAGCCCTGTGAGTTTGAGATGTCACCCTGAACTACACAGTAAGGCCTTGTCTGAAGACGAAAAAAGATAAAAAGATTTTCATTCCACTGTTCATAAATACTGTTGCAATCAGGGAAATGACCTTGAGTTCAAGATTTGTTTTGAGTTTGAACAATTTTCTCCTCTTCTCTCCTCTCCTCTCTGCTTCCCTCCCCATGCCCTGCCCTCCTCTCCCCTCTTCTACCCTCCATTCCTCTCCTCTCTTCCTTTCCTCCTCCCCTCTCTCTTTTCCTTTCTTCTCCTCTCCCCTCCGCTCCCCTCCCCTTCTTCCCTCCCTTGCTCTCCCTTTCCCTTCCCTCCCCTCTTTTCCCATCCTCTCCTCTCTTTTCCTCTCCTCTTTTTTCCTCTCCTCTCTTCTTCCTTCTCCATCCTTTTCATCTCCCCTGATTCCTTTCTACTCCTTTGTTTCTCTTCCCTTTCCCCTTCCCCTGTTCCCCCCTCAATATTGGCTGTCTCAGAAATTAAAATGTATGTAATGTGTAAGCATATTTTTAAAAATATCACAGATCATATGTATGAAATAGGGAAAGTGCAAATACAACACCAAATTACACATCTCATCGTTTTAAAAATATTTCAATATATATGCTAATGTGTTTCATTTATGCTACTAGTTTATATTACTTCATTGAAAAGAAAATTTTACATCATTATATCATTTCTTTGTGCAAATCGTCTTTTTGGTTTATGCTTGTACTCTGAGCAACAACTTTAAAAACAATGATACAGTGCTCTGTTATGTAATTTTAAAAAAAATTCCTAAAATAATAAATAAAATCCTCAAAAAGCCCATCTGCCCCCCCACATCAGAAGCTTGCAACTAGCATTTAATTTTACCTTGACCGACAGCGAAGACCATTAAAAGATGACATCTTCTTACAAGCAGAAATGAAATCCAATGTGGATTCAGAGCTGTAAATCTGTCTCACCCCTCAGGCAGGCTTGGATAAGATTTGAGCTGAACTGTGGAGCTGACCACTGAGCGTGCATAGAAAACCCCAGGGAAAAATGCCTCCCATGAGAAACAGGAGCCAACTGTGTAATGTACAGGAATTATTGTAAGACAGCACTGTCCAAAGCCATAGAAGAGAAAGAGAAGCAAGCTGGTGTGATCTGTAGGAATAATATGTGATCCTGTGGCTACACAAGCCCTCCTCTGTGTGGAGAGTACCTGCTCTCTCCACAATCTGAAGGTAGAAATTCAGAACTGGCCAATGAAAGTAAGACCACTTACCCAAATCCTGCTATTAGTGGATCATACTTGAGACCCAGAAGAGAAGGGGATAGGGATGAAGCCATGGAACAAAACGTGTGAGTGTGTGAAACTAGACTGATGGAAGTAGCACTGGTTTCCAAACACCACCTTCTTACAAGACACAGAGGAGCAGTAGGTGAACTGGGATTCCCCACAGTGCTTTGGATGTCTCCCTGGAAGGAAGGCATCTGAGGCTACAAGTGAAAATTTTTGTCATTAACTCTAAGGAGAACAGATTGAAAACAGAGTAGCTATCTCAAACAAATCATGGCTGGCGAGCTCCAGCGTGATCACCAGAAGATCCTGGTTGTCAGGAGAAATGGAAATTCTGAGTCCTTGGTTTGTATCAATTGTTTTGGAGTCAGTGGGCATGAGGCATGTGATCAGATGTGTGAAAAGAAATTTGCTTTTTTTCACTCCAAAGTAAAGCTGACTGGGACTAGTCATTCTACCCTAGGGACACATCAACTGGGCAGACATGCATCCCTGCAATACAAGGATGAGTGTCCTTCAGAGTGATGAAGAAGTTTTAGAATGAGATCGAGTCCACAGCTTGTTATAATTTTCATATCACATGAAAAATGCATTAGATGCCTCCATTTTGTATGCTTTAAGCAATTAATTTTATACTGTATAAATTTCATCTGAAAAACTTAACTATATCTTGGGTCATTTTCAAATTTTAGGCTGCTTGGTTTAAATTTAGGTCAAACATAGGTCAGAGAGTGACTCCTGCCCTGTGCCCACGAAGAAAGAGGTAGGGCTTGGCAGAGAAGAGGTCACTGAGGAGCCTGGGTTTCTCAAGAGGAAGGGAGGAGGGAGTGTCTTTGTGTTTAAGTATGTAGATGGCGCCCTGAAGCACAGTTCCAAGCATGAAAGTGGATGGGGACCCAAGTTTTCTGAGGCCTGAAGTTCATGCAGTCTGGGATCCTGGGCAAACCTGGTGTTGTCTTGCTAGCATTAGCACCTGAAAGAGTAAATAAAATCTGAGAGGCACAGTTGATACTGTAAATGGAAAGGAATCTGTTGAAAAGAAGGAACGACTGGGATGAAGAAAAGGACAAAAGAAAGAAAGAAAGGAAAAGATATATTTACGTATATATACAAGATAGTTTAGATAATTGTACTGCTAGTTTTTGCCCGTCTACTTAAAGGAGCAGTTAATGCTTAAATTTTTTCTTCTCCTTTTTAATTTCTTATATGTTTTAACCAGTTTTGCATGATTATATCTGATAATGTAAATGAATAATTTGAAGACAACATTTTGCAATGTAACAACCACAGCAGAATTCATAATATTTTAAACTAAATTAAAAAAAAAAATCTATACTATACTGCACTACAAATGCAGTACAGATCTTATGCATTATTCTGTGAATTTCAATACAAGAAACAATTCAAATATTTATTTATTTATATATTTGTTATTGTATATTATGGCCTACTCAGCCTACCCTGGAGTGGTGCTGGTGCAGCATGTGGTGCTGAGGATTGAACTGTGGACCCTGCGGTTGCCTAAGCTTGCCTAAGCAGCTGCTTTAGACTGCTGAACCATCTAGCCTGCCCAACAATCCAACTATTTCTGTAAGGTAAAAAAAGAATATAAAATTACAAATTTTCAAATGATAACAAATTCATAAATCTAATAAAATCTATAAAATAACATGAAATGTGCTGGCACAATTTACTAATATACTCATTGATCATTTCTCTACTAAACACTTTTAAGATTCCATTTTTATCAGAGCAGAAAAGAAAATTCAATTATTATTATTATTATTATTATAGATTATCCAATTTTGTTTTTAAGTTATTAAAACATTATAAAAATGATTTTGGTATCATGGAAAATCTTGAGTTATCAGACTAAATGGAGCCCCACCAAGTTTTTATCACTTGTGTGCTACAAGACTTCATCAATTTCTTAAGGTTTTCCCTTCAGTCAATTATAAAATTCAATCAGAGATGCTCATGAAGCAGCATGTTCTTGTAATCCTGGCTCTCATTTGGTGATCGAGTTTTATTCCTGCAACAGGGCTGCTCAATGAATGGACTCCTGGATGAGGAACTGTGTGTGGCAGTGGTGGCCGCCCTACTCTAAGTGTGTTGCAGTGGGCTGCTTGTCATATTGAAGTCTCTAGAAGGTTTATCATTATCAGCACATCGTACGTGCCCTACCATGGTCAGCACAAAGAATCGGCCAAAGGCAATTCCAACGTGATGGCTTTGTTTTTCTTTATATAACTTTACATGCAGTGCTGTGATGTATAGCAGGACGTAAAACTACAGGACCGCACTCTCCACTGTAGCATAATCTGTGAAATTACAGTGCTGTACAAAAAAAGTGAGCTGTGCAAACAAAAAACATTGAGGATGTATTAGGAAGACATAAGTATGGATCATAAACAGCAAAAAATAAAGAGATGGATCATAGCCCAAGCAGTCAATAAATATGTTATTAAGTAAGAAATATTATATTCTATCTGTGATACTAATTTGTATAACTTAGCAAACAGATTACTGATAAATAATTCATTTCTCTTCAGCAATTAGATTATGCATTTTATATTGTGCATCATTTGCATTAAAAGTGTCCTTCTTCTTGAAGAATTACTACTTTTGGTATCATCTGGCCCTAGCTTAGCTGCAATTTGATTTCACATATGATAATCATTTCTGTTGGCTCAGCACTCGTCTCAATTAATTTTGTCTCAGATTTCATATTTATCAGAATTTTCTTTCAATTTTTAAAATCAATAAATCTAATTTTGACAAAGACAATAAACATCACATATATCTAAGCCAAATATCTTTCATTTCTCCATAGAATTCTCTTCAACAGTTTTCCACATGTGAATTCCAATGATGCATCCAAATTGTATTAACTATTCTAATTGCAGTAAAAGCACATGATGGGTTTTTCATTGAAAATGCTGCCTTATTAATGACATTCCTAAGCTTTAAAAAATCCTACCCCTAAGCTGCAATGAGATACAACTTCTCTGATTATAATTTTATTTTTTTGATATGTTAATGATTTTCCAAACTATCTTCTGTTTCTATACATTTTTTAAAATTTCCTATAGAACTTTATTCATTGAAAAAAGTAAAAAACAACTTCACAGTAGAAAACCTTAGCACATACCACATTAGACAGGTGATAAAAGTGAACATCATCAATGATAAGAGGGCAAAGGTACTGGTAGGATGCAGTGAGAAGGTACAGGAGAGCATCTATCAGACTGGGGCCAAGGAAAGCTGGCCAGACTCTGATGGCAGGGGGCGGGGGTACTGTGTCTCCATACAATTTTAAAACTTGATTCCTCTGATAATCAAGGACCTTGGAATAGACTTCATACTCACAAGAGCCACAGCCACAGTCCACACCTTGATTTCATCCTAGGGAGACCCCGACCCCACCCAAACAGTCTAACTATGCCTTGGCCAAATGGCAGATCTCCAGAAAGTAGAAACATTAAATTTGTGTTATTTTAAGCCATAGTCTTTATAGTAATTTTTAAATACTCTTCTTATCAGGAGTTATATATAAAACATACATTTGAAGATTCTCAATACCTTATAAGTAAATCCAACATATAACAGAAAGAATAGAAGGGAAAATGAGGTGGAGAGAGCTTTATCCTCCACTTGTAAATTAGTCTGGAGAAGTCTGATGGCTGAGCAGAGAGACAGGGTGAAGACAGGTGTCCATGTACCTCTCAAGGATGTGGGGCAGCTGAACAATCAAAAGCCAAGCAGCCAGCTTTTCAGAAAGGCAGAGCATCACAAGGAACTGGAGTCCATGACAGCCTACACTGTTCTCCCTGGGAACAGCCAATTCTCTTTGAGAATTTTAAGGCAAAATTTGAGAGATACAATAAAAATGAATAAGTTAAATATTCCTTTCTTTCCTGCATAGTTTTCACATAGACTTTCCTCCATAGAATCTTCAGTAGGACCTGCATCACTTAAAGGGGATTTTACTGTAAGTAGCTGCTCTGTGGAGAGAAACAGGACTGAAATGTGGTGCAAGGTAGAAAAGGGATGGGGCAGAGGGACATGGGACACCAGCTGCACCTGGGTTAATGAGCCTCCTGTGCTTGGGCAGGGAGGCACTTGGAGTCAGCTAACTTCAATCACAGTCTGAAATTGAGAGCATAAAAGAATTGGGAATAAAATATTCATGATAAACACGTGTACCTGAAGATGTGTGAAAAAAAAAAAAAAAAGGCGTGCTGTGAGATCAGAGTTGTCATCAGAGAGGCAAGGTGTCACTTGCTTTGATGAATTCTCCAAGGTTCAGAGTTGGCCCTGTTTCATCTCAGAAACTTGGTTTATTCAGCAGACAAAGAGGAGATCTGCCTCCAGAGAGCAGCAGGAAAGGGGCACCCATAGTGCTTGCCATCATGTCCCAGAAGTATATTCACATAAAGACAAATTTACAATGAGAAAAACAATGTCAAGAGCACTGGGGTAATTCTGTTGGCATGATCAGTCTCCTCATCAGTGAACTCTACAAAGAAAGTCCCGTGGAAAGGTCAGGCACCTTGTAAGGCTGGAATTATAGCAACTTAATGACACGCCCATGTTTCCAGTGTTCAAGCACATCTGTCTTTTTCTAAAAAAGGAAAAATAAATAAAATAACAATAAAACAGTTTTAAAT
>PVKN010007015.1:0-27360 GCA_004027915.1 Capromys pilorides
TTTTTTTTTTTTTTTTTTTTTTTTTTTTTTAAAGAAACCAGTATCTTAAGTGGGCTGGGGTGCAGGTGGCAGCAGCCACTGAGTCAGTTGGGCCTTGAGCCTCGATGCTTCTTCACTCTCCACCAAAGCCTTGCCACACATAGTGTCATTCTCTTGTGTGTACTATGGTGCTCCACTTAGAGGACCTAGGCTGTGTTGGTCAGATATGGCGCCAGAGTTCTCCGATTGAAACCCACATCCCCTGCTCTGTATCTACAGGCTCTGTGGCAGCTGCAGAGCCTAGAAGATCTACCTGCCATCTCTGAAGTTGTTCTCAGTCTCAAGAGATGTAACCCCTCCTTCTCGAGCATATGTCCTGGCAATACCTGGGCTATGCTGTGGCAGGCATGGAAGAGGACAGTAGGGTCAGCATGCACGAGACTGTCTCTGAGAGGGAGGAGCCGCTCAGCCACTTCATCACGGTATTCTCGGGAGAAGCCTGAGTAACAGGAAGTCAGCCTGAGACCTTTCCTAGGCATTCTACAACGAAACTTCATGCCTGATCCCTCCTAGCACTCTGCCGGCCGGCCCTCCCACCCTGAGCAGAGCTCACCCTCATATCCCAGCTGCAGGTAAAGCAAGGAGTAGATGCAATTCACAGCCTCCTGGCGGGTGGCAGGCCACAGGTCCGCACAGCGTGGGGAGAAGAGGCCAACAAGGAGACCCAGGTTGTGGAAGGGCACAAGAGCCTGTGGGGGAGACAAGACAAGGGAGCCAGGCTTTTAGAGTGGTAGAGGATGGGTAAGTACAGTTTATATTCCCAAAACACAGAAGAAGGTCCTATGGACTGTGCCCCGCAGCCCTGGGCCTTCCCTATGGCAAATCAGCCCCTGGCGAGTTCTTTTTCCCAACCCCTCAGCGTTAGATCTGTTTAGCTCAGCTGAGCCAACCATTCCTAGTCCAAAGTGTCCTATATAGAGGTGGGGAGAAGCAAGAATGTGCAGGTAAAGGGACTATCAGGGAATGAAGAAGAAACCCCTAGGTAGCACAAGGGGAGGAGGCACATAAAACCCCCAGTCCATCTCTCAAGTCTCTCTCCCTTACACTCCTGTTCCGGCCTCCCTTGCTCCCACTCTCAGCACCAGCACTACACAGGCTCCAGACGTTACTGCTTCTGAAACTCTAACACCTCCCAGTAGTCCACCACTGATGAGAAGGAAACATTTCCAACCAAGAGGGAAAGACTCCTAGGTGCTGCGTGTAGGACCTCAGCGTGGATGGCGGCTGTTCTTAGGTAAGATTTATCACAGCCCTGACCAAGATAAACTCCAGTCAGACATGAAAAATAGGCCATGCAAGAAGGCAAGTGCAAAAAGCCCACGGAAAAGCACACTGAAGCCATAGCCATCAAGAAACCTCCAGATTTGGGCACTTAATGTTTTCGTGTATTAGAAACAAAACTACCAAAAGAAAAAACTCAGAATGGTCCTAGTAGGTGGCAAATAATAGATGGTTGAGCCCGGCATGGTGGTGCATACATATAATGCCAGCACATTATATATATGAATGCATTATATATATGAAGCAGGAGGATCACAAATTTGAGCCCGGCCTAGGCAAATGGGACCCTGTCTAAACATAATAAACCAAAAAGATGAGGCCTAAGAACTAGCTCAGCAGCACTGAGCCCTGGCCTAGCCAGGCAAGCATGAAGTCCTAAGCTTGATTCATGGTATCAAAAAAAAAAAAAAAGATCCAGTATCTGTGCCTGATAAAGGTTCTCATTAACACAGACTGATGCTTCTGGACTAATAAAATTAAACACTACCAATCAAGTCAAGCAGCCTAGCAGAGAAGACACAGGCACTTGTGAGCCCCTGCCATGGCTAAATGAGCTCTGAGCTAGGTCTAGGAAAGATGCTGGCCATGGCAGGTCCTCAGTCTATTTCAGAGCTGGGGCAGGAACTAAAAGAAGGCTTAGGCTGAGCACCACGCACAGAATTCCTGAGCCCAGAGGCCTATGGAGAGGACGAAGGGGACATAAGGGAAACCAGTACTCACACTGACTTGCAGGTGCTCCAGGAAGTAGCGTAACAGACAGGCACTAAGGCCCAGTGCTCGTGCCCTCTCATGGCCCCGTGGGGACTTGATCCATGGGCTCAGGTGCTAGGAAGAGGGGAACTTCACATGGGTGCCAGTCTGGGGGCATCCCAGGAGGACAGGGGCCTGTGCACCTGAGGGCCAGCTGAGCAGCACTTCCAGGCCACCCCTGTCTCCAGAGGACTAGACTGGCACATGGTATGGCTTCTAACTAAGGGCCCACAATAGTTTGCCCTTCCCTGTCTTCTGTCCAGGGCTACCAGGGAGGCAAGAGGCTACACTTCTAGGTGAGGGGCCCCACCCTTCCCCAGCCCACTGTAGTGCTGAAAGGAGTGGAAAGGACATGCTAGCAGAGTCTGTGTCCTGCCACCTCACCAGCCCCATGTGTTCAGGAGCTTGTGTCCAGGACAAGTGTTCCTCCTTCTGGTACCATGAGGTGGGGGAAGGGACAAGCTGCATAGCCCTTGTGTGTCAGGTAGGGGTGCCACCTACTTGTTCAGATACCCCCTACTGCAGATGTACACAACTGTCCCTGAAATCCCTTCCACCCATGCCATCTCCAGGACTGCATACCACTACATACCTCAACTATGACCTGCAGGCCCTGGGGAGTCATATTCCACTGCAATAGGCTTGTCAGCAAGTCTTCAAGGGCATGGATTGTGTCCAGGTATAGGGACTAGAAGGAAAGCCACACCACCCAGCACCCCAGGTAGTCCCATCACTTATGTGGCCTTCCCAAGGCTTCTTCAGACATGTTCACACAGCAAGGGACACATGCAGTACCTCCTGGCAGCCATCATTCTCTCCCTGAGGCTTGGGTGGCAGGCCCATGACACTATGTAGGCAGCCATGGATCACATCAGCCTGTGCCTGCTCTTCTAATGGTGGCTCCAAAAAGCTGAGTATCAAGTTAAGGGTCCCAAGCCATGATTATGCACCAAGTCTTCCCTAGCCAGCATCCTAGCAACCTTCTGACTGCTGCAGCCACACAGCACATGTACACATAATACACAGAGGCAGGGAAGGATACACCAGGTGGGCACAGGTGAGCATGGCTTTCTTCCGAAGAGGTGTGGTCAGGGAGTCTGTGGGCTCTGCCCTGATGAACTCCTGGGTAAGGGGCCATAAGCTCAGCCTTTAGAGAGGGCACCCACCTCTTTCCCTGCTGAGTCTGGTCCTCATTCTGAGTGAGAGCTCTCTCAGGGCACAAGCTGTCTCACCCCTCTAGGGCGGTCTCTCACCTCCCTAGGTCCTGCCCTCCACTGTTCTCCAGAACCACCATGATCCACCAACCTGCTTCCCCAGGTACCTGTCCCAGGAGCAATGTCTGCCCAGCACATACCATCATCTGTGCCACCAGCTCTGCTTTCCTTGAAAAGTGGAAGGAGCCAGGCTGAGTGCTGCTACGGGCCATCTGGCTAATCATGCACAGACTCTGGATGAGGCTCAGCTTCAGGGCTGGGTCCTGGAGAAATACCTGGCTACAAGAGGCTGCCAGCACTTTGCTGCACAGCCTAAGGGGCAGGTACTTACAGGTCCCTAGGACTGAGCCTAGCAGTGAAAGCCAGCATACATGCTGCTCTCCTTATGCAGCCAGTCAAGTCCCCTCTGCAGCTCTAGGAGCCCTTCAGCCAGTCTTCCTAACCAAAGAGGATTCCCATCCATGGGCAGTCAGTCGAAGAGTAGGGTGGGTGGTCACAGCCCTCAAGGTAGAAGAAGGCCTGGCTGAGGAGACCACCCAGCTGGGTCTGACAGAAGTTACGATGTGGTGGTGGGATCTCATCCTACCAGCCAGGCCCAGAAGGCAAAGGTAAAGACTATGCTCTGCTCCTCGAAGGAGGCCAACTGTCCCTGTGAGGATCTGGTCAGGTTAGTGCCAGAAGAGAAACAAGTTAGTGAGGCCAAAGGAGTATCCAATGCCATCTCCATTGGTCCTGGGCTCTGCTGTCCTTTAGAAGCTCTAGGAGCCTAGAGACAGGCAGCTCCAGGAGTATCAGAGAACAAGGCCACAGGAACCTTGGGGCTGTCCCTGGTTTGTGGGCGCTATAGCCACAAGGAAGGTAAGCCCTGGAGTGTGGGCCTAAGCCTAACTGCTCAGAGGTGGCAAAAATCCTGTACCTCCCTAGAGTAGAAGCTTGACTATTCAAGCCCCAAGAAGAGAGGCTGCTCCAATGGGAAATGAGCAGAAGGCCCCGGAAAAATATTCTAGAATAGTCACCTAAGGACTAGTCAGGTAGCCCCATGTGTTCCTATCTGGCTCTGTCCCCACAGCCCAGCCCAGCAGAAAGAGAGAAAAGCACAACCCACATACAATTCCTCACAACCCACGTACAATTCCTCCACACTGTACCTTGGTTTCTACTTTTATTCCCAGAACCTGAACAACAAAAAGTGAAACAAATTAAGACATGCAACTCTGGAATGCATGACTAGGACCAGCCCCCAGAGACAACCACAGTACCCACCTTGTTGTTGAAGCACTGGAACATGTTGGGGAGGATGTCAGACTCCACCTTGGCCAGCACAAGCTCTCGGGCGGCCCGTGCCGCTATATGCCCATAGCACAGAATCAGGGCACTCTTCACCTTTTCTACCTCATGCTCACTTCGGTCCTGGCAGGCAAAGGAATCAGCAGTTGTTACCTACTCACACAGAAAGCCTTGGACTCATACTATGTGTTCCTAAACTTCCTCAGTCCTCTTGGAAGGAGGACCAAAGCTGACCAGCCCCATGAGTGCAATGGGAATCAAATGAGGCAAGACTATGCAAGAGAAACTGACAGGCAGAGGAGATGGGAAAGTCTGGCTACTGAAAGGCACAAAAAGATGGGTACAGCCAAGTGTGATGATGTACACATGTGATCCCAGCACTCAGGAGGCTGAGGCAGAAGAACTGCCTTGAGTTTGAAGTCACCCTGGGGGCAATACAGTGA
The DNA here is from genome assembly GCA_004027915.1 of Capromys pilorides. Taxonomy (NCBI): domain Eukaryota; kingdom Metazoa; phylum Chordata; class Mammalia; order Rodentia; family Capromyidae; genus Capromys; species Capromys pilorides. Next base: position 5,015 of record PVKN010007015.1, read on the forward strand.
ATTTAGGGCCAGTCTCAATTCCATAACAATACCCTGTCTCAAAAAGAAAAAATGGTTAGTAGGCCCTTTATACCTGCGCAGACAGTCTTGCCACATACCCTTATGTCATTTCAGGACTATGAATGACATAAGGAAATACATAAACAGCCAAAATTGCTTCTAGGAGGCCCTTCTGCCTTGTGCTGGTGGAAGCCACACCCACAGAAGGGAACCCAAAAGGATCAGGGGCTGCTTCCTAACTACTCAAGCCCAGGGCTGGGGAGATGGCTCAGTAAATAAGCACTTGCCTGGCTAGCACAGGGTCCTGAGTTCAATCCCCGGTCCAAAAACAAAACAAAAAAAAAAAAAAACCCAAAACTAGCTACTCAAGCTTAACGTTACCTGTCCCCCAGAATCACTTCAGAGAAGCAGAACCAGCCTTCTGGATCTTGAAATGTAGGGAAGTTGGTGGGACCTGACCTCCACTCTGGGTGGTGACCTTTGTACCTTAAAAATGCTAAAGATGCCACTGGATTTCCTGAGCATGTCAGACTTCACAAAGTCCTCCAGCTGGGCCAGGGTGTCTTCAAGATGGGAGATGGCACAGATCCCAAAGCAGCAGGCGAGGCCCTGGGGAGGCACACAAGTGTGTTTACACCAGGACAAGGAGGCCCCACCCTAGAACATGCCAAGTGTGGGGGCATACATACTGCCCACATGTGTATGTGTGGGTACAGACAACACACTTCCCCCATTCCTAACATATGCACACATTCTTAAGTGCATACAATACATATGTACACACAAGCTAGCTGACTGGCTGAAAGGAGACAGTATGACCACTATGAGCCAGCCCTTGGTGCTCAGGGCTTCCCTACCTCATGTTCCACTTCTTCCTGGTATCTGGCTGTTTCCAGAAGCTCCTGCAGATGCTTCCTCACCACTTCCTTACTTGTAGCAGCAGCCAAGGTAGTTCCTATGCATTTATACAGGAAGTTCTAGAACAGAGAGAACACAATAAGCTAGACTTCTGGCTGTAAGCACATCTGCATTGCCATAGTGCTGCTACTGCAGCATCATGCCACCAACCACATGGGTGGGTCCCCTCTGTGGATGGAGGGGCCACCTTGGGCCATGTCTGAGGAGCAAGAGGTAGGCAGCAGGCTCCCCCAAGTCTCAGCTGCCAGATACTCGGAGGAAGGTCACAGCCCTATCTTTCCTATCTCCACCAGGGCCAACAGTGTCAGAGGATGACACAGATTCATGGCACAGGATCTTGGAGCCTGAGGACCATGTCACCACCCTCCAATGGCCCCTCCTTTGCACCTTTTCTTGGGGTGTCCGGTTGTAGCACGGCAGCTGCTTGCACATCTCCAGGCTCAGCTGGCAAGTCCACGTGTTGTCAGAAACAATGGCTAGAGTTTCCCGCAAGAACTGCAGATGAGGCACCAGTGAGGGGCGGCAGCCTGGGCATGCCTCAGGATGGCCAGCTGGTCTGCAGGTGACCTCTGAGCTGAGCAGTTGACAGCAGAGCAAGCCCTGGATAGGCAGCCACCAGCAGGCTCGGGCACAGATGACTCTGGGCCAGGCAGAGGTAGACGAGAAGGCTCCTATGCCAGTGTGGCCCAAAGCCCCTCAGTTTGGTGTGTTAGAGGGTGGGTGCCTGGTCACAGCAATTTGAGGCCAGCTGCCATGCTCACCTAAGACTCTCCATGTTCTTGAGCCCCTGCCCCAGCCACATTACCAAGTTGAAGGCAGTACAACCCTAGGAGCATGTGGCCCCCAGCATCCACTTTCTAAACCCTCCGAACCCCAGCCTAGAGGATGCTTCAGTGCCATCCAGGCCATGCTCCAGTCTGTTCTCTCAACTCTCACCATCAGCAGCTTTTCTTCCCATTCCTTCAGCGAAAGTGTCTCTTCAGTGTGCTCTGCAATGACCACAGACCCACTGTTCTAGGTCCTGTTGGGCAAGCCATCCCAACACGTGCAAGTGGGAGCTTCACACCATATATCTCCCTAACTTCTGGAGCCTCTAGAAGCAGCTAGCCCAGCAACATCTGCAGCAAGCCTCCCTTAAGTTCTACACTGTCCAGGCCTTTTCTTGTACCACAGCCAGGACTGCTTCTTGTATGTATGTATGTATTTGGTACAGGGTCTCACTACACAGCTCAGACTATACAGTGAGCCTCCTATTTTCAGCCTCCCCAATGCTGGGATAACAGGTATGCATCATCACACCCAGACTCAGTCACTGGCTCAGTGGGTCTGGGGGCCAGGCCAGTGTGGCATCTGGTATTGGCAATTGAACCCTGATCCCTGAACTTGCCTAAGCAGGCACTTAGTTTTCTGAGCTATCTCACCAGCCCAAGACTGCTTCTTTTAAATTATAGAGCCCTGGTGCATATCAGCCACCCTTGATGCCACCTGGCAAATGTGAGGTCAGGGTGGCTCATGGTTCCTCATTAACCTTCCAACCTCACCATCCAGATACTCCAGCAACAGGGGAATGGCTGTCTCCCACCGCTCGGCCAGCAAAGGGTGGATATTCTGATGCAAAACCTTCAGGAGACGTAGGGAGGCTGCCCCTCGTCCATTGCCTAAGTAGGGGCTGGAAGACACAACCTGGAGGGAGGCAGAGGTGGTTCATGTTGACACGTGACCTGCTGGTGTAGATGTAGCAGGATAGCTCTAAGGACTAAAGTGCTCAACACAGGAGCATGCTGCCCACCAGCAGGTAGCCAGAGCAACAACCTAACTCCCAGGTAGGGACATAGGGCCTGGGGGGAAGCCCATTCTTCCCAACCTCTTTGGAGGTTGCCACAGCCACAGTGGGTGTGTCCCCCACTTATGGGCAGTGATGTATCCCCATGTACCTGGAAAGAGTAATGCTTACCAGCAGTCTTGTGGTCACAGCGTAGGGAGATGGGAGGTTTGCTGGGTAAAAAATAGGGGAAAATAGTCACAGGGTAGGGACAGAAGGGGCAAGATTGGGGTTAAATGCAGGGGACAAAGCTAGGGTAATGGTAGGAGCAGGAGTCAGGTACAAAGCAGAGAGCTATGCTGGGGTCAGATGCAAGTTGGGGTCAGGAAAGGGAACAGCAGGCTCAGACGGCGGTCACACTTGCGTACTGTGTGTGTCATACTGGACCAGCAAGGTATCTGCTCCTGCCTCCTGCCTCTTCAGAGCCAAATGTACGAGGCTCCTACAGAGTGGGGTCAAGGCTGCAGTGAAGCGCACAGGGGTGAGGAACTCCAGCAGGTAGGGCCAAAGGACCTGGGGAAGCAGAGGACCCTGGTCTGCAGCTGTAGCCTCTAGGGCAGCTAGTGCCGCTAGAGGAGCCACAAGTGCAGATGTAGGGGAGCAACTGCCAAAGAGGTCAAGTTTGGGCAGGCTGTTTGCTTGTCTTGCTGCAAGCAAGGGGGTCTCTGAACACTGCCAGGTCACTGCCCTCGAGAGGCTGTACCATCAACCATAGGGTTCATCTGTTACCCAGGATGGGGGTGCTCAGTTACTGGGCTGGGTGGGAACCCAGGAGGAGCAGAGGCTTTGGCCTGAAGGGTATACTCACATCACTCATCCTATCCACTGTGGTGCTGACAAGGTAGAGGGTGCTGATGCTGACAGCTCGCACACTGTCCTCTGCTGCCAGAGTCTCGCCCTCAAGGTTCTGCTTCTCTGGCTGGAGAAGGGGCAAAAGGCAAGAATGCACATGAATAGCTTTCTATGGCCGGGATGGCAGCACAAAGACACACAGGAGGCAAGGGAAGGCAGCTCAGCAGATGTGCCTGGCCTCCTGTAGGGCAGGATTTGGGGGTCCTCAGCTACAAGAGACAAGAAACCTGAGGGGAGATCACCCAAGAAAACAGGCTTGCCTGATTCAGTTTTCATTTCCTATAAGCTATTGACTCCATTAAGAAAAAGAAAACAAAACAAACTTTGTCTCTGACTTGGCTATATTGTTTTGAGAGACATGCAGCAGCCTTTACGGAGAGGATGATCAAGAGAGAAAGTTCCTGTTTTCTACCAAAAGACCCAAACCTTACAGCCTGGGCAGGAGAGTAGTTTTTTCCCCAGACACTTCTGTCCTCTGGTAGGCGAGCTCAAAAGCCCCTTTCAAGAAAATAACTTCTGGGCTGGGGATATAGCTAGCAGTGTAGCATCTGCCTGGCAAGCATGAAGTTGTGAGTTTTGATTCCCCATATCAAAAAACAAAACAAAATAATCTTCTGCTTTCTAAATGTTTTGTGAGCCTTCCACTCATGCTTTGAAATACCAAAATCAAACGTTGAATGACAGAGAAATTGACCACAATTGCAGGAAACTCTTTTTTTTTTTTTTAGCAGAGTCTTGCTATGTAATTAAGCTGACCTTGAACTCACAGTTATCCTGCCTCAGTCCCCTAGTGCTTGGATTACAGCTGTAGGTCACCACATCCAACTATAGGAGATTTAACAAAATACCTATCTTAGACCAAAGAGCAAGTAGAAAAACAGTAAGAATAGCACCCTGAAAAAACACCTTTTTCTTTTTTCAATACTACAGATTGAACTCAAGCTTCTGCACTGAAGTACATCCTCAGCTCTTTTTTAAGTTATTTGTTTTGAGAGACAGGGTTCTTGTTAAGTTGTCCAGACTCAGCTCAAACTCATGATCTGCCTGCCTCAGCCTCTCAGAGTGCTGAGATTATAGGTGTACATAATCATACCATACCCAAGCCAAAGCAACCTTTTATAAAGCATGCTGTAAAAATACAGATAGACTATTATACCAAACATACATATTTTTGAAGTCTGACCATTAAGTCCAAAACAGTATTTCAACAAATTTAAGAGCAAAAATTCAGGGGGCCGGTGAAATAGCTCAGGGACACAAGTGCCTGCCTGGCAAGTACAAGGTCCTGAGTTCGATTCCTGGTTCTGAGAAAAAAAAAGAGCAAAAAATCAACATGGCAGATTCTCTTTGACCAGCAATGACATCAAAAGTCTACAGCAGCCCTAAAAATTCTAACCATATTCAGGCTTGGAAAGATGGTAGAAGAAACATTTGGGCACCAAATCAAACAGACACTACAAACTCTGAAACATTGACAACATGACAAAACTTATCAGAAGCAGAATTATTAACACTCACAGTCCAAGGACATGTACTTAGCCTAAGAAAATAAACTTTGAAGCTTTTTTTTTTGCGGGACCAGGGTTCAAACTCATGACCTTGTACTTGCCAGGCAGGCACTTGTGCCACGGAGCTATCTCTCTGGCCCCTAAGAAAATAAACTTTGAAAGGGAAATTAACAGCTAGGTGTGGAGGCACTTGTCCATAATCCTAGCACTTGGTAGGCTGAGCAAGAGGATTGCTGGGATTTCAGGGCCAGCCTGGGCTATATAGTGAATTTAAGGCCAGCCTGAACTACATACTGAGACCCTGTCTCAAAAAAAACCAAAAGAAAACAGGATTTTTTTTTTTTTTCCCTTTTGGTATCAGAGATTGAACTCAGGACCTTATGCTTGTGAGGCAGGTACTGAAGCTGCTAAGCTATCTCTCTGGTTCAGGAAAAATTATAAATAAAAATAAAATGGAAATTATTGCACAGCACAGTAACCCCTGTAACCCCAGAACTCTGATACTCTGAAGCAGGACCACTGCAAGTTTGAGGCTTGCCTGGGAAATTTAGCAAGATAATATATCTATATCTACATCTATACCTAGATATATAGATATAAATATATAGATATAATATGGGGACATATAGCTTTGTGTGAAGACCCTGTTCAATACCAGTACCACAAAATAAATATATGAGTATACACTACTGACATATGAACGATGAATAAGAAGTTCCAGAAATATTATGTAAGAAATTATAACAATACAAATAAAAACGTCAATTCAGAAAATTAATAATGTAATGGATATCACTGGGCAAGAAATTACCTCTTTGGAAGGACAAATTGAAGGGGATTTCAAAGAAAAAGACTTTTATTGAGATGGGGTCTCTATAGTACAAGCTGTTCTTGAATTCACTATGTAGCCCAGGCTGTCCTTGAACTTTCAGCGATACTCTTATAAGCCATCAAAACAGACATTTTGAGACAATGAAATAAAAGCTGAAAGACAGAAGTGCTAACACTTAGATAAAAATTATTCTGAACTAAGGGGGACATAAAAAAATGGAGAGCAAGAAATAGTTAAAAGAAATAAAGGGCTGGGTGTGGTGGTGTACATCTGTGATCCCAGCACTCAGCAAACTGAGTGCCGAGTACAATTATTGCTGTTGTGCAAGTCTGAGCCCATCTGAAATACAAAGTGAGTTCAAGGCCAGTCTGAACTGCACAGTGAAACCTTGTCTCAAAAAGAAAAAAGAAGAAAAAAATGACAGAACATCCCTAAAAACAAAAACTAAAAAGAGCTTATCTAAATAGTCTCCACAGATCTAGAGGCTTGGAAAGTTCCAGATGGGCCACAAAATGAAGTAATGCTCAGAAACTAAGCCAAGCGTGGTGACACACGCCTGTAATCCCAGCACTTGGGAGGCTGAGGCAAGAGGATCAGTGTGAGTTAGAGACCAACCTGGGCTACAAAAGTGAGCTCAAGGCCAGCCTGAACTGCAAAGACAAAAAAAAAAGTTGAGGAACTACAGAACAAGAACACAGAAATAAGGACAATGGCCAAATCTGAGAAAATCTGAGCATCAAAACAAACAAGAGCCGGGTGTGGCGGCTCACAACTGTAATTCCAGCACTTCGGAGGCTGAGGCAGGAGGATTGGTGAGAGTTTGAGACCAGCCTGGGCTACAAAAGTGAGCTCAAGGCCAGCCTGAACTGCATAGTGAGACCATGTCTCAAAAAGACAAAAACAAACAAACAGACGAAGCTCCCAAATATATGGTCTTTTACCTAAATATGATCTTGTTTTAGAATATATCTATAACCACACATCAAACATCTGTTTATGGACAATGTTAGAACATCTACTGACACTTCTGAAAAGTGCATTTCACAAGTTTTAACAGTGTTGCATTCATGTCTATCAGTGTCAATTGGAATGGTTTCCTTGGCCATTTCTATAAAGAGCAAAATACTTATTATAGTTCTTCAAAACATGTAACTCAGATCCTGGCCATGTAATAATTCTGTGTTCTTTTGGGCTGATGAGATGGCTCAGTGGTCTAAAGCACTTGCTTAGGCAACCACAGGGACGGTGGTTCAATCCCTGGCACCACATGCTTTGCCAGCCCCATCCCCAGGGCAGGCTCAACTGGCCATAAAGAAAAAAAATTCTGTGTTTTTAATCAATATGCAGAGCTTCCTTATAAAAGTACTTTAATTCACATTTAAAATTTTGATTCCACCAAAAGGAAACAACCTTAATTAATCAAAGGGAACACAGGGCTAATGACCATCATCATGATGAGGAATGCATATCACACTGATCATGAACACTTATCTTGGCTCCTCAGGTCCCTTGAGCCCATCAGGCAGAGTTAGAGTGTGCCTGCAATAAAGACAAGGGCATTTATTCCCTTCTATGCAGTTCTAGTTGGCCAGAATATGAGGCAATGAATGTGGGTACCTCTGACCCATCAAATAAAACCTCAAGTATTTCACATACACAAAAATTTCTCGGACAACTAGGAATTTCACCCTGACAGAGAGTATGAAACCTATTATGAACAGCATTCTTAAAACTTACAGATATGTTCTCCTTACAACAGAAAAAAGCAAGACAATCAGCTCTCAACCACTTCCCTTCCTATTTCATTTCAGCACTAGGGACTGAACCCAAGGATGCTGTGTCATACCCTCAGCCCCTTTAAAAATTTTATTTTGAGGCAGAATCTTAGTAAGTTGTCCATGCTGGCCTTCAAATTTCAATCTTCCTGCCTCAGCCTCCTGAGTAGCTGGGGTTATAGGTGAGCATCAGTACACCTGGCATTACCACTTCCATTGAACACTATACTGATGCAATGAGAAATAAAAGGGATTCATTTGAGAACCAAAAAGGGAAGATTGCCTGTTTGAAGAAGTATGATGCTTTACATAGAAAACTCCAGGGCCAGTGAGATAGCTTAGCAGACTAAGTGTCTGCTCAGGCAAGCACAGGGACTGGGGTTTGATCCCTGGCACCACAAGGGGTGTGCCCAGGTGTGGTGGTGCACACCTGTAATCCCAGCACTGGGGAGGCTGAAAACAGGAGGATTACTATGAGTCTGAGTTTTGTAGTGAGACCTTGAATGAAATAGATAAAGGAAAGAAAGAAAGAAAAAATCCAACAAATCTTTCTTTTCTTTTCTTTTTTTTTTTTTAAGTACCTGGCATGGGGCCAGGGAGATAGCTCAGTAGAATAAGCGTTTGCCTGGCAAACACAGGGTCCTGAGTTCAATCCCTAGTACCACACACACACACACACACACACACACACACACACACACACAAAAGTACTAGGCATGGAAGCCTATCCTCCTAGCTTTTTTAGGAGTTGAGGTCGGAGGATCACAAATTCAAGGTTGGCTTGAGAAAAATTTTAAAAATTTAAAAAAGAGCTGGTGATATAGCTAAGCATTTGCCTTGCACAAGGCCCTCAGTTCAATCCCTGGTACCATGCAAGACCACAACATATTAGGCCAATATGTAAGACTCAATTATATTCCTTTTTAAATTTATATATTTAGTGCAGGGTCTATAGGGTCTACAGGGTCTCACTATGTAGATCAGACTCCTAGTGATTCTGTTTTCAGCCTCCCAAGCTCTGGGATTACAGGCATGTTTGAAGAAGTATGGTGCGCCACCACGTCCAGTCTCAACTGTCATCTCAGCATGTGCCAGGGGCAGAGTAGGCACACTGCAGGGATTGAACCCCTGCCACTTCGGCTCTGCCTGAGCAGGCCCTGTAGTCTGCTGAGCTCTCTGGTTGTCACTCAATTATATTCCTGTAAAATATTAGAAATTAAAATGAAGAAGCTATACTGTTACAGTGGCACTAAAATCAAATAGTGGTGGAAGTGTAGGTCAGTGGTTAGTGCTTGCCTAGCATGCATTAGATCGTAGGTACAATCTCCAGGACCACACACACACACACACACACACACACACACACAAAATCCAAATAGATACAAATCTAACAATATATCAGAACATACAGACTTTTTATCCTGCCAATCACAAAATAATAATGAAAGAAATCAAAGAAAACCAGGGCCTGCGATATAGCCTAGCAGACTAAGTGTTTACTTAGGTAAGCACATGGGCCAGGGTTTGATCCCTGGTATGCCACACCAGCCCTGCCCCCGAGCATGCTGAGCTGGGATGGAGTCCAGGAGTGGTGGCGCACACCTGAATGCCAGTGTTAAGGAGGCACAAATCAGGAGAACATCTACAAGTTTAGCTGTGTAATGAGACCCAGCACAAAATCAATCAATCAATCAATCTAACAAACAAAACTAAAGAAATCAAAGAAAATCTAAATTGTAGAGATGCAAAGGTTTGGTAAGCTAAGTTCTCTTCAAATTGTCTACAGGTTAAAAACAATCTCGTTAAAAATTCCAGTGAAGCTATAGCTCAGTGGCAGAGCCTGCCTGGAAAGCACAGGTAGTGAGTTTGATTCCCAGTACCAAAAGAGATTAAAAAATAAATAAAAATTCCAAAAGGTTTATTTTTACAGAAAAAAATACCCCTAAAATTTACATGGAAACAAAAGGACTACAAGGGGCTGGGGAGATAGCTCAGGAGCACAAGTGCCTTCTTGGCAAGTGTAAGGTCCTGAATTTGATCCTCTGTTCCAAAAAAAGAAAGAAAGAAAGAAAGAGAGAGAGAGAGAGAAAGAAAGAAAAGAAAGAGAAAAGAAAAGAGAAGAGAAGAGAAGAGAAGAGAAGAGAACAGAAGAGAAGAGAACAGAAGAGAAGAGAAAGCCAAACATGACTGGGAACAAAGGCCAGAGTTGGAAGAGTCATATGCATGGCTTTGAAGCTACAGTGAGCTCTTAAGTGCACAGTGAGGCCACAAAGCCAGCTGCTGCTGACAGGGATGCAGAGAGTCATCAGTGCAGAAGAAACACAAGATCCTGGAACAACTGGCCATGCACATGCAGAAGATGTGTCCAACCCAAACTCACATGTGAAGAATTCCCTTGAAATGGGCCACGGACCTAAACATGAACCTAAAATGGAACGCTTGTAGAATAGAGCACAAGAAAATATCTTTGGGACCTGGGGTTAAGCAGTGATTTACCAAATACAGTATTAAAAGAATGATTTATAATGAAAACCTAGTAAATAGGGCTTTTAGAAAGACGTCTGCTTTTTATCAATATTGTTAAGAATTAACCTGTTTGGCAAGCCCAAGCTCCTGAATTCAATTCCTGGTACCAAAGGGGGAAGGGAGAATTAAACAAAAAGAAGCATGAAACAGAACTCATAAGAAAATATTCATAAGCCATAAAGGACTTGAACCTACAATACACAAATATCTCTCGAAATTTAATAAGAAAATAATATGCTGGGTGTGGTGGCACACATCTATGATCCCAGCATTTGGTTTCAGGATCATCATGAGTTCAATGCCAGCCTGAACTTCATAGTAAGACCCTGTCTAAAAAAGAAAGAGAACAAAACAAACTTTTAAAATGGACACCTGTCTAGCAAGCACAAAGTCCTGAGTTTGATCCTTGGTACCAAAAAGAAAAAGAAAAAGAAAATAAGATGGATACAAGATAGAAGCAGACAATGAAATAAAAAATATAATATGGCAAAAAACACATGAAAAGATATTTAGCATTCACACACATCAATGAAAATAAATTAAACCCACAGTGAGATAGCAACATATCAGAAAAACTTAAAAAATAATACTGGAGTCCGGGCATGATGGTGCATCGCCACACCTGACTCTGGAAGTTGCTTTTTTTTTTTTTAAATTTATTTATTTATTAATTTATTTGTTTGCTTGTTGTGTTTGTTTGTTTCTTTATTTATTCATTTTGTGGCTGGCTCAGCCTGCCCTGGTGGTGGCGCTGGCGCAGCATGTGGTGCCGGGGATCGAACTGCAGTCCCCGCAGATGCCTGAGCCCTCCTAAGCAGGCGCTTTAGACCACTGAACCATCTCGCCAGCCCCGACTCTGGAAGTTTCTTATGAAGTTAAATATATAGCCCAGAACAGTCTGGGCTACACAGTGAGCTCAAGGCCAGCCTGAGTTGCGTAATGAGACTTTGTCTAAAAAAAAAAATATATATATATATATATTCTGTAGAATAAGTAAATATATATAATTTGTATTTATTCCAGCAGTCCACTGTCTTGGATATTATTCACCCAAAGCATACATGTTTGCTTTCGAAAACATCTATATTCAGCTGGAAGGTGGAAGGTGTGTGCACTTGTATAATCCCATCTCTAAAGGGTGCCGAGGCAGGAATTTAAGTTCCTCATGGACAATTCAGCATGACTCAGTCACAAAATAAAAAAATGATAAAAGGGCTAGCTCAGTTCAATCCACAGTACCCTCCCTTCAAAGAAACCGAATAAAACCAAAAAATCTCTGCTCAAATGTTTGTAGTGCATTTCTTCCTCCTAATTGCCAAGACTGGGAACAATTTAAATGTCATCTCACTGGTGAGTAAACAAATTAACTGTGGTGCCTACATGTGACACACTGCTGCCTCTCAGCAGTGAAAAGGAATAAATGACTGATACATGTGACTACATGGATGACCTCACAGCCTGATAGAAGAGAAGGAACTCTAACTCAAAGGGCTACACACAGAGTTCACCTAGGCCACAATCTAGAAAAACAAAACTATAGGGAGGGAAAACAACAAAAGTGCCAAAGGCTAGGGCCAGCTTCCAGGAGACAAAGGGAATCTGGCATAGTGCAACCTTCTATGTCAGTGGAGTGACTGTGATGGAACTTGCCAAGAGCACATCGAGGCATACTTAAAGAGTGCCTTTTCCTTTTCTTTTTTTTTTTTTTTTTTTTTTTTTTGTCTTTTTGAAACAGGGTCTCTCTCCCAGGCTGGCCTTGAGCTCACTTCTGTTGCCCAGGCTGGTCTCGAACTTGCACTGATCCTCCTGCCTCAGCCTCCCAAATGCTGGGATTATAGGCATGTGCCACCATGCCTGGCCCTAAGAGTGCCTTCTCCTATATGGATATTCTACTTTGATAAATCTAAATTTTAAAGAAAAGCCAGGGGCAAAACAAAAATTATAGATGAAACAAAAAAATAATAACAATAACAAACAATTCTAATCTTTTTCTTTTTTTCTTTTTGCAGTGACTAAACTCAGGGCCTACACATGTAGACAAACACTCCATAAATGATATTCATCCCCAACTCTTTTTTCATTGTATTTTGAGATGGGTCTTGCTAACTTATGCAAGGTGGCCTTGAAACTGTAATTCTCCTGCCTCAGCCTTCTGAATAGAGGAGATTATAGGTGTGCACCACTGCATCCAACTTTAACCCATATTTCTGCGAAAACCTTCAAAAGGACTCTTAAATGTTACCAAGGATTCTAGGTCCCAGTTCTTTCCTCGTCATGGCCTGTATCTGACTGGCTGCTGCAGGATCAGCAAGCAGCTCCCTCATCTCTGTGCTTCCCCACCAAAAAAGCACTACTTGGTGCACCATGGCCCCGCCACCTCTCTTTGTAGCATGTGTGCCACTAACCCAAGGTCCATTTGTCTCAGAGCAGCATGTCTTCTTTTATTTTGTGTTTTAAATATTTTGCCTTGGCAAACTGAAACACGTAAGAGTAGAAAGCTTGATAGAATGACCCCCATAGGCCCTAGCCTCCAGCAGTGGATACTGAGCAGTGAGGTTCTCCTGTTAAAAATATTTAGTCTGCAGCATAAGCACCTGACTGGCAAGCACGAGGTCCTGAGTTCAATTCCTAGTACCATAAAATAAAATAAAAAAAAAAAAAAATCAAGTCTGTTACCTTTCATCCTACTTGAAATGTTGAGCCACTATTTCAGAATTCATAACAGAGCCTTATTTATCAAAAGAAAGTAAAAAGCATTACTTTCTATGTGAGTTTATTAGTTTTTTAATATTAAAAAGTCTTCAAATCCCAAAATATTGAGACTAAAACAGAGGTTTTGGCCACCTCAGTTACTCTTTAAGGACCCATAAAGCCACTGAAGTGCAATGTACCCAAATTGATGCACGGACGCCATCTCCTCAGCCTTGGCCTGTGGGCTCTGCTTCCTCATAAAACCTGTTCTCCTGTTGGATGTGGCACAACAGGAATCAACTTACTCTCTGACCTTTAGGTTTCAATTAAATGTAGGGGCTGAGCATAGTAGCAAAGGCCTATAATCCCAACTGAGGGATGACTGAGGCAGGAAGATCACTGCGAGTTTGACACCAGCCTGGGCTACACAGTGCCTGAATTACACAGCAAGTAAAAACTACACACTGAGGCCCTGTCTCAAAATAAAAAAGGGGAGGGGAGCTTCGGGTTAGCTCAGTGGTTAAAATGTCTGTGTGGGAATTCCTATCAGGCACAGGGTACTGCGGTTCAATCCCCAGGCTCACCATTAAGGCAGCCTGAGCCAGCGGGGAGAGGGGTAAGCGGGGGAGACAGGATGGACGGGATGGGACGGACCCTTCTCAACTTTTTGGGGCCCTGCAGGGTAGCTCAGTTGTCTAAGCGTCTGTTCAGGAAAATGTCAGGCGCAGGAGCCCTGGGTTGGATCCCTAGCTCTATAAGCTTCATCCAGCCTGCCCTGAAGGCATCCGCAGACAGCCAAAAAAAAGAGATAAATGTAGGAATCCTGCTTGGGACATGGCAGGTATCAGTCACCAGTCTGAACCAGGGGGATCAGGGCCCTGAAAACATCTCACTTCACTAACTTGGAGTCACTATACTCAAATCTGGACAAGTCCAGGCTCATCTGTAGGCTCTCAGGATGCAAGCAAAGCATGCAATATACTTGTGACTGTTTACTATAGTGATAGTGAGCCAACTCAGGGTCTCCTGCATGCTAAACCAGGGTTCCTACTGCTGAGCTATACTCCAGCCCTTACCTGTACTTTATTTTTACCCATATTCCATTCATTTTCCTTCAAGAAGAAATTAGCATATACTTAGTAACTTTTATTTTATTTTTATTTATTTTTTTGGTGGGACTGGGGTTCAAACTCACAACTTACACTTGCCAGGCAGGCACTTGTAGCACAGAGCTTATCTCCCCAGCCCCCATACCTAGTAACTTCTTAAATATAAAAGCACCAGAGAGAAGAAGTCAACATGTTTTCTACCTCTGCTTTTGAGGCCTAGAGCTGCTAAGTGGACTCTCAAAGTGCAGACTCTTCAAAACCATAGGGAGTCTCAGCACACAGACCTAGGCCACTAATCCACCAGTGGCCAGGTCAGCAGCTCCTGGTGACCAGTGCCTGATAGAACTCAGGGAAACGGGGACCAACAATTCTAGCAACTTCTGGGCCCCAAAGAGGTGAGTGAAATAAATAGCCCCTTACCTCCTGCTCCAGAGGAAGTGCGCATTGCTGCACAATGTACTCGATCATCACCTCACCTCCAGGCTGTTCCAGGTATCCGTGGTGGGCCATGGCACTGATCACTTGGACCACTGCCCGTTTTACCTGTCCAGAAGCATCAGGAGATCAGGAAAGAGCTTCAGACCATTACTTCCACACCAGTACAATCAGTAACAAGAACCTGTTTTCTTCCCCCATACACACCTGTACCTGTTGCATCCATATACCTGGAACTATACCTCCACCCACACCTAAGCCTGAATCCATACACCTCAATTTGCATATGTAAATGTATCTATACCCACATCTATTACCTACACTCATACCTGTACTAGCACTGGCACCTATACCTACACTAGCACATGTATCTACATCTATACCTGTACCTGTTCCTGATTAACTATGTCAGAGTGTTAGACACACTTTAAACTCATGTCATTTCCTATGCGTGTGTCCCATCTCCTGGTAGGGTGGGGCACTTCTGGTCCTGTGTGAGCCTCCTGAGCTCCCTACCAGCAGCCTCTGGGCCTCTTATGGGCATGTGCTGGTCTATAGGGGAAGGCCTTTTTTCCTCCTGTCCCCACACCTCTCTTCCTCCTGCTGGGTTTCCCAGAAGTTATCTCATTAGCTATGTTCCTCCACTCACTTTTATCAAGCTTCACCAAGTTCACAAAACCATCTCTGATGAAGAGCTTACCCCAAACTGCCCTGCCTTCTGGTCTCCTGGACACTAGACTCAGCCTCCTAGTGCCAATATACCCATCCCCTCTGCCCAGTATCTGCCTCACCTTGGGCTCTAGGACCCGTATGGCTATAGAGTTGATTTTTCCTGTACAACGACCATACTTTTTCATATGTTACTCTGGCTGTTTTAACTCTCAGGCAATTGTCCCTGGGTCTGTAGTTGTCAATCAAATGTTCCTCAGAGTTCTCAGCTGCATGTCCAGCCCACTCAGCAACAACCCCAGGACTCAAAGGCACGGCAGATCTACCATGACCAATTTCTCTCCATCCCAGCCAGTACTTTAAGCCCCAACTCCTATTGCCATACAAATTGCCCCAGCCTCAGTCTTGTGCATATGCTGACTACCAGCTCCCAGGAGCTTTCTCCCCTTTCTGAGAATACCCATGTTTCTTGGGGAATACGGAGGCACATTCAGGTCAACTATCACTGATCTAAGGAAGTCTCCTCAGACCACTCTCAGCTCTTCATTCCAAGACATTGCATGTGTTTGGTGTGGATGCCTAACAGGGAGAGTCTGAGTTGGCAGCTGGGCATGCATTTGCCCACCAAACATTGCTAGTATCATACCACTTGGGCCCTGGTGATGAGCTGCAGGGGGAAATAAACCTGAACATCAAAAAGGTTTGTGGGTGCTGCAGGGGGACACGGTAGCAAATGTGACATGTTAAGCTTCTGGTGATGGGCCAGTGAGATAGCCCAGCAGTCTAAAGTGCCTGAGTAGGGCCTGGGAAATAGCTCAGTAGAATAAGCGCTTGCCTGGCAAGGACAAGGGCCTGAGTTCAATCCCCAGTCCCAGAAAAAAATAAAAAATAAAAAAAATAAAGTGCCTGTTTAGTCAACTACAGGGACCACAGTTCGATCCCTGGCACCACATGCTGTGCCAGCCCCACTCCCAGGATAGGCTGAGCAGGCCATAAATAAAGTTTGTTTGTTTTTTTTAAAATAAAGCTTCTGGCGAGTATAGGAGGATTCACAGGAAGTCTTATGGAGTAGACACAGGGCCAGCACAAAGGTTGAAGTGGTTCCCAGAGTGGAGCTGACCCCTACTATACCTAAGCAAGCAGAAATTCCCCAAAAGTAATGTACAGACAGCCTGGAAGGATCAATCTTGCCCAGAGGCACCAACCTTGGCTACTTTTGACACCTAGGAAGCCATCCCTAAGCCCTTCAGATGTCTTGGATATTCACTGATTTGGTGCTACATGGTCCACTGATGTGATTTAGATAGGGGCTTTGGATCACAAGGCATCAATTCTTCAAGAGGGGCTAGAGGCTAAGATAGGCATCTAGGTGGCCAAGTAGCTCCACACAAAAGGGCTCTAGGCAGATGCAGAACCCCAAGGCAGAGGAGTGAGTGGTTCATGCACGTCATCAGTGTTCATGCATGTGGTCAAGTATTGCTGCTGAGGAGACTAGTACTATCTACTCTGCCCCATAATACAACTGAAAGCTGTGGGTCTGGACTACTCCTGCATTCTATCCCTATGCCTCTCCCATGAGTTGACCTGTTAATAAATGGCCCCTGATTATAACAGCTTTGTAAGTCACCCCATATCTTCCAGCAAATGGCTAAGCCTGAGGGAGGTGCTGGGGAGTCCTGAGCTCAATGCTGGCAACAGCAGTGAGGTGGTCCTGGGGTAACTCTTGACGTCATGCCTGGTTAAGTATGCCAGGAATACAGTGTAGGAAAGTGCTAGGCACACACTTTAAACATGTATTGTGTCCTACATGTGTCTTCCAGCTCCTGGCACAGTGGACACTTGTGGTCCTGTCTGGCCTTTTTTCCTATGGTTGCTCATGTGGAGCCCAGATAGACCTGTCCAGTTTACCTTGTTGTTAGTGTCCAAAAGAGGAAGCCGCATAGAAGACAGGACAAAGGGCTTCTTTGCTTCCATTTGAGCAGCTGTAAGAAATGAAATGGCTCAGTCCCCACCAAGACCAGGACTGGCTAGCCCATCCATCTCCACCTTGAAATCTAGACCACACTCTTGGGGTCTGGCCTCATCTGGCTCCCCATGTGGGAAAACAGGGCAGACTACTAATCTCTAGGGAAGACATTATTTTCCCCCAAGTAACATTATTTTACACAATTAAAAAGCTAAAAGGCAATTCAGGGTAATGGGTTAAAAACAATGGGCCTGAGAGCTGGGCATGAGGGCACATGTCTCTAATACCAGCACTTTGGAGGGCCAAGCCAAGAGCAATACAAGTTTGAGGCTTTCCTATGGAATTCAGTGAAACACTGTCTCAAAATAAAATTGTAAAAGCACTAGGTATGTAGCCCAGTGTTGAGAGCTTGCCTAATATATACATTTTTTGCATGAGCTATATTGTAAAATAAAAATTTAAAACTCACATAGATCTATATGTCCTGATATTAAAATTTCTCTAAGAAGTATCACAAAATGAAAAAAACATGTTATGGACAGTTATTTGGTCTAGTTCTTGCATTATACACTTTTGTATGTAACTATGTGCACACGCGCATGGACACATTACAAACACACATTCACACAAAACCTTGAAGGAAAAAATAAAATACAGGTGAAATGCCTTCTGAAAACTCTAAGTGCAATTTAAGAAATACCACAAGAGGGGCTGGGGAGATGGCTCAGCGGTCTAAAGCACCTGCAGGACCTAGTTCCATCCCTGGCACCACATGCTGTGCCAGCCCCACCCCCAGAGTAGGCTGAGCCAGCCATAATATATAAAAAAAGAAAAAGAAAAAGAAATACCACAAGAGAGATGAGCCTACTTAGTTACATAACATTGTTGAACTTCTGAATGGAAAAAAAAGCACATTTAACAAAAACATCAGTCCTAAGAATTCCCCAATAATTCCATTTCTAATGTCTCTAGGGCACTGTCCAGATGAGCCCCTAAGCAAGATATTCCAACCTTCTGAATCCAAAATTCTAATGCCACCTAATTTACAGGTTCACCAGGGAACTGTGGACTCACACAAAATGCTAGTATGGCATCTGGCATCTGAAGTTTTCTTTCCAGAAAAGCCCGTACCCCCAACAGCAGGCCCAAGAGGTTTGTGGTAGGCCCAAGCACAACTGAGGGAGCCATATCCTACAGCACCTTCCCCAGATTCCTGGCTTGCTGGCACAATCTAGACTGCAATTTGACAGCCACTGTCCTCCTTGGCCACTATCTCATCAAAAAACACTCCTATATTGTTCTCTTAACTCCACAGGCTACTCTAAGTCCATGGTCATTGTCTGCCTACCACACTGGAAAGACTGTTGCCCATGATGGCTAGGTCAGCACACCTGTACCATAACAAGCTAGCTAGTAGGTAATTTTGGCTTTGTAGGACATGTGTCAGCTGTGTCACCTATTTTCCTTGCTTACTTTTCAAACCTATTTAAAATGTAATAACCACTTTAGCTTGCAGGCTACAAGATTATTGTGGCCCACAGTCATTGTTTCCTGGCCCTTATAGGTGGACATTAGTGGGAATTCACTAAAAATACAAGTATACATGTTAAACTGTGAACACTTTTTCAAACTACTGCTAATTAAATCAACCTTATAGGCAAGAAACCTAAATCTTTCCATTCCATTATGAGGCACAGATACTCTAGGAATACTCTACAAAACTGGCATTCATTCAGAAAGAAAAAGGGGCCACTTCTGCACAAGTGGAGTCTGAGAGAACTAAATGAAGCCAGGGTACACCTCTGACAAACTCAAGTGAGGGAAGTGAATTATATCACATAGCTTGTTGCCTATAAGGCTCTGCAAAGCATTGGTAGGGTGCTAACGGTGGAGAACACAAGGTGGTCATCCTAGGGCTTTCAGAAATCAGGTTTCTGGGGCCAGCTATGCTAGTAATTGAGGCCCAGAGATGGGTACTATTCTTGCAATGTTTTAAAAATGTGTGAATTTGCAAAAATAGAAAGGTGGAAAAATTTTTTTTTAGAGAATTCAAAGCATCACTACAAGTCCAAGCTATGTAGTGAGACACTGTACCAAATGCATCAAAAAAAAAAAGGATTAAAAGCAAAAGCTGCGTGCAGGTCAGGCGTGGAAGAACACTCCTGTAATCCCTGCACTCATGAGCCTGAGGCAGGAGTTCAAGGTCAGTCTGAACTACACAATAAAATCAAAACAAACAAAGAGTTAAAATGATGCACTTTTTATCTAAAAGATGAACTCTACCAGACACTAACACAATGTGGGTGGTCAACCCAAGCTGTGAAGAGCACTTACCAGCTGAGTTAATGACATGCCTCAAGATGTGTAGGGTACCCACGCGGAGCCTCTCATTATTTGTGTCCAGCCTGGGTAGCAGGAAAGCCAGCAGGCGGTCAGGTGAGCAGCGGGCTACAGAGCAACACACATATCAGGTCCTGTTTCTAACAACTCTATTTCCTCTTGCTATGTATTTGCACCTCCAGCTTCTCAGGGCTGGCCTGGAGTTTGTCAATCTTGATCATCCTGTGTCCACAGACTCCCAACACCAACAAAGAGCAGACTCACTGTGGGTATCATGGGAAACTGAAATCCCCTGACCAGTCCACTTTGCATTATGCCCTCTCAGGAGTATACATCTCAGGTAAAGAAATGGCACACATCGCCTTGACCCAGGTGGGTTGGCAGCACCCAGAGCACAGGAGACTCATCTCCTTGTCCCATGAAGATCTGCATCTCATTTCAGCTTTTCAAACTTATGGGGAGCCTAACATGGGGGCTCTCAGTGCCCCTCCTGCCTCTGGGTCAGTCTACAACTGTAGCACTCAGGTCTCTACCTGTGTTGAGGTAGGGCAGGTTGGGCCTCCAGATACTGCCCAATGGGAACCTTCCAGTAACAAGCTTGGCCTTACAAACCAGTGTCATCAACAGTGAAGGTCAGCCTGGGTCTGTTAGACCTGCTGTCCCACCTTCCACAAAGAGCCCTTCCCTCTATGCTCCAGGTAGATGATGACTTGCTGACCCTGAGTGGGTGACAGGCCTCATGCTTCTGCTTTTCCCTCATCAGACAGGCAGACCCTGAGCAATCATGGGTACAGAGATAGGGTTGGCAGACTAGATAACCACCAGATTCTAGCACGTACAATAAAAAATGATGCCCCTCTAGCTGGGATCAGATACTGTTGAACTAATAGCCAAGGCCAGACAGCCACATGCTGACCAGAAGACAAGACTGGGCACAAAGGGGCAGACTGTGCATGGGGCAGGGACAAAATATGGACTGTGAAATGGAAGCCTGGGAAGGACAGGACAGGGTGGTAATAGCATCAAAAAGGAATGCAGGTTCTTGGACTATGAATGGGTGCAGGCTCAGGTCTTTGGAACTTTAGGCAAAGATACTAAAAAAAAAAGGTCTCCTGCCACTGCCATTGTCCTCTACATGTCAGCAGGCATGGCCCAACTGTGTCCAAGATCTCCAAGTATGTGGATACTACCTGCACTTACCAAGCACAGTGAAGCAGCGCAGTACCTCATTCCGGCTGCCCATCACCAGGGGACTTGAAGACTCCACAGGTACACAGATCTGCTCCAGAGAACAAAGTGGAAGTTACAGGGACAGACCTTATTGCCATCCCGGGTCTGGCTGTGCTAGAAGGACACACATGCCTGGAAGATGATGGGCTACGCAGCTGTGTTCAGAATTTTATTCAGGCAGGTCATTCTCCTTGTTCTTATCCTAGGCCTTCCTTATCCAGGATTAGGGACACTCAAGCCATAGCTGTAAAACCCATGTCCCCACATCAGGGACCAGACTAGCCCCTTGCAGTTGGGGAAGGTAAAGAGAAAGAGCACTACTAGAACACACAGTTGGCCCTCAAGTCTCCAGAGAAAGGTCCTGGGATCCTTCATAAGCAATAGGAGAACTGTCCCCAGGGGACACCACATTCACATTAGGAAGGAGTCAGTTTGTCAGTTTCGTAGTGGCACATGCCTGTACTCTCAATTATTGTGAGTTAAGTGCCAGTCACAGAGAGAGAGAGAGAGAGAGAGAGAGAGAGAGAGAGAGAGAGAGAGAGAAGAAAAAAGGAGAAAAAAGGAAAAAAAAAAAAAGAAAAAAAGAAAAAAAAGAGGACCGGCCAGATAGCTCAGCAGATTAAAGTGATTGCTTAGGCAGACTCAGGAGCTAGAGGTTCAATCCCCTGCCCCCAGGGTGTGCTGAGACAGCAATTGAGACTGGGCATGGTGGCGTGTACCTGCAATCCCAGCTCTTGGGAGGCTGTAAACAGGCAGATTGCTACAAGTCCGATCTAGTAGTGAGACCCTAAACACCCTGTAGACCCTTCCCAAAAAAAATATTTAAAAAAAGAAAAGAGGAATTTCCCACTCTCCAGGTCACAGGCTGGAAACCACTCATCTCTAGAATAAAAAACCTTCACCTAAATACCTAGTCTATTGTTCAATAACCAACGTGTGATACCCCAGTCCCCACTTACCTCCTTGGTATCAAAGCAAAGGACACTAGCAGGGCGTTTGTGCAGAGGGTCCTCAGAAGAGTCCATTGTATGGGCCAAAAGAGGCGGCCAATAGGACAGAGCAAGACCCTGGCCACAAAGCAGCATGTCCTCCTTGATAATGGCCATCCTTACAGAACTATGGAGAAGTAGGCAGGTTGATGGCCCAGCTTTGCTCTAGATTTCTAGAGGGTCTTTCAGGTGACACAGACTGACTAGCTATACAAATACAATTCAAGAACCTGCTGTATAACCAGCTTACTGTGACTGCAAAGTAGTGGAGAGCAACTATCTCAAGGATTTGCTCTAAGGTGACCAGTACATACCACAGGCCCTGAATGTCATGGGGGAGGAGGATCACTCAAGAGGAAAAATAAAACTCATCATTCAGAGAAAAAACAAAATTCCTCAAGTGAGCTCCAGGGGGAATCAACAATAATGGAGGGCCCGTCTCTATATAATAAAATGTAAACTATAACATAAAAGATGGATAAATGATGATATAAACATTAAACAATTATACACAGAAAAAATGTTAGAGTCAAAAGACAAACAAAAGCAGAGTGTGGTGGCACATGCCTGTAATCCCTGCACTCAGAAGGTTAACACAAGAGGACTATTACAAGTTTGAGACCAGCCTGGATTATAAAGTGAGCTCAAGGCCAGTGTGAACTGCATAGGGAGACCTTGTCTCAA